>JANHFN010000667.1:232932-263766 GCA_032468175.1 Toxicocalamus goodenoughensis
GTCCTGATGACAATTTTAAAGAAAACAAAAAACGTGTTTGCATAAATTGAAGAATTATTTCCCTGTGTTGTGACTGACAGGTAATGTTGGGGGAGGGGGGCAATGATAACTTCCTCAATGGCTCAAGGGGGCGATTCTTTCAAAAAGGTTAAGAACCACTGGTATAGCCCATCCATACCACCTCTCCATCTTCCCAGTATCTTTCGCTCATCCTCCCAGCTGCCAACATTCTTAGCTTTCTCTGCTCTCCACATACCAAAACAATTCCTATACAAATCAAAACATTCCTAGTTTGCTATCTGGACAGGCCAATTTCCCCCTCTATCCCCAGACATGCAAGTTTCGGTTCAGTCATTGACCAAACTAGCTTTTTGTGCATGGAACAGTTTGCGCACAGAAGACTTTGCACATCCTTATGTGTATTTATTGGCTAGACAACTATCCTGAAAAATAACACGAACCTTTTTGTCTAATGACACACTTGAGAGAATCAGAAACTGTACAGGGGGACTAAATAACTGTTGTTTAGTTCCTCACCTGAAACCCAGATACATATTTCCCCTTACCTTACTGTAATGGGAATGTTAGAGCGACGGTCGCTTTCTCGTTCATGTTCACGGGCACCACTGCGCATTAGGATATAGCGGTTCTTCAATTTCTCTGCAGCTTCTGCAGAGAGACGAGGACCACATTTCCTACGGGAACAAATAAAAATCTTAACACACACACACATTCATACATACATACATACACATAAATACAAGATCATTTTGTCTCGCCAAATTTTTAGTTCTTATGGCACAGTCACAAACCAAATTTGTAAACACTAGCAAGTAATAATATAATTCAGTATGTTGTTAATAAGCCACATTCACTGTGACTTCTTAAACAAACCACTGTTAGGACACCTTAACATTAATATATGAACTTAGTTTCCAGGCTGCTCAATTTATGAAATGAAAGTGGATGTTCTAAAGCAGGGGTGTCAAACTCGTGGCCTGCGGCTGGATGCATCAAGTGCTGGGTCCGCACCCGGCCTGGTTTAGCAAAGGGGGAAAAAGTCCTGATATGTCATGTGATACTGACGTGACGAAGCCAGTTTGACACCCCTGTTCTAAAGTGATTTCCTAATGATATGCCTTTTCTTCTCTAATATCTTCTGGAAACTTATAGCATCATGAAACATATTAAAAATAGTTGAGTGGGCTTCTCTTCTACACTCCTTAACGTGGAATGCTATATTAGAAGCTCTTGAGGGAAGGCATCTTTGCTGCTGAAATGTCACCCTGGCCCTCAAGCCAGAGTGAAGGAAATTTTTGATTTTGCTTCAGCACTGAGCTGAAGACCTTTTGAATCTCTAGAACCAAAGCAAAACCTAGTTTTTATTAATCTGAAGCATGCTTGAAAGGTTTCCACCACTCTTTCCATATAATTACAGCTACAGTCGTCTTACTCACGCTCTGCAGTAGGCAATCAGCTTCTTCAGTTTATGTAGCTCAATCTCACCCTCGACTGCCTGTGTCTGGGTTAAGGCACTTACATGTAGTGACATCACATGCTTGGCCAGGGTCTAGGGAATAACAAATAACAAATTAACTAGAAGGAAAAAAAACCCACTGAAACTGTCTTCTGCATTTACAGCGGCTTTATTACTTCTGCATGCTAACTTTTGAAGCCTGCAAGAGATCTGCTATTACCATTCCTTTAAAAAAGCACTGACTGCTCTTTTTATGTAGTAAAGGGTTATTATACCGTATTCCACCCTTTTATATAATTTTGGAAAGCAATTTAGGGTATGTTTATACAACACATAAATAGGCAATCAAACTTTATTGGACTCATTTATATGTACCTAGTCACTATATCATGTGAACATAGAAGAATTGATTAAATGGATTACGGTTATGCTAATCTTGGGTAAGTGTAACATGAAAGCAGTCTATAAGTCTTGTAGAATTTATAAACAGTTTTACAATACTTTCCAGGGCAGAGATAACATTTGAATACTATAGGACCTAAATTTGCAAAATACTTTCTACCTTCTGAATGCTAGCTTTGTTTTTTGTTTTATAAGGAAATGTAAAATATTGGCTAAATTCTCTAGAGCGGTTAGAGTATAGAATTGCACTCCTTATCTAACCCTTCTTTTTGAAGCATTGTGTAAAAGAAATGAAATATAGGCTTTCACAAAATCAAGTCTTTGTGCTATTGCTTCTACAATAAAAAATAAATAAATCCCACACTCTCTCCCACATTGTACTGGGCTATTCAAACAACCCACCATGTCTCTTTCCTCATTGTGCTCATCTTTGACAATGAAGATCATATCAAATCGGGACAGAATGGTGGGCATGAAGTCTATGTTCTCATCGCCTTTAGTTTCATCCCAGCGTCCAAACACGGAATTTGCAGCCGCTAACACAGAACAGCGTGAATTTAGGGTAGTGGTGATACCAGCCTGCACGATTGCACAAAGGAAAAAACTGTATTAACCAGCATGTAGTACAGTCAAAATGATGGGACTTATGCAAGTTCTTACTGTACTGGGCCTACAGTTAAAAAAACTGAAATTTAAGAGTAAGATGTAAATCAGCCTGGAACATTTCCCCCATCATGTTCCATTTAAAAAATGTGTAATAATCTATAACCAATGGCCCACAGTGAGGCACTCTTAACTCTCTATATAAAAACTGAACCAATTTAATTTTTGTCAGGGTTAGGGACCAAACCTTAAGCCTCTGTAAAACAGTAAAAATACTCACTTCCTACTTTAAATTTTTGTGTTAAATTTATGTTTTACCGACAAAGAAAAAAAGGAAGCAGTATGCCCCATCCCATAATTGGATAGATCAGGTTGCCCTGATAGACTGGTCCCACTGGGAAAAAAACTTCCTACTTTAAAGTTTACAACACAAAAAAGAATAAAAATATTCTTCTCTGCCCACTGTTGCAACCGCATAATGTTACCGTTATGCTCACTGTAGTCCTGGACAGGGTTCAAAGGAAAAATGAAGCCCTTGGCACCAAAAATGCTATTCAGTCCTGATAAAGAAGAATGAACTCAATCTCATTTGATATTTTAAGGCTGGCCTGAACAGTCCCCAGCCTATTAGCTAAATAAAGCCTTCAAACCTACTGATACAACCCACTGGCTTCTCTCCTAACTTCATTTTTTCTGATAAAAACCTTTTGATCTTCAGTTCCTTTAAGTATTTTTCACTTGTAAAGTTTTACAGTTATTTTCAAATAAGATCAACTGAGAATCTGCAATGAAGAGGATTTCCAGAAGTTTATTTAAATGCATAAAAGGCTTCAGGCAAATAAGTCAGCAGAATGGTCCATTTTTCATGTTTTGGGGTCACCTACTTGCTACTGTGCATTCCACACACTCATCTGCAATTTATCCAGAGTCAATTTCATCCTTGGACAGAAATAAATGGTCCCTGGTTTAAAGCCATACTCATTTGTCAATGAACGGGAGAAAATGCACCGAAAAAAGTAACTCTGAAGTTTTCTCAGAAGCTGTATTGTTAAGTTCACCTTGGCAATGGAGATGGTCTGCTGCTCCATAGCTTCATGGATGGCCACTCTATCATCTTCACGCATCTTTTTCAAAGAAGGGGGAAAACAGGCCAAATTATCATATACAGGAGAAACCATTTTGTTAAAATCTTTTGTTAAAAATTTTGAAATAATATTCAAAGCAATAGTCAATTATGTGTTCTTTTATGAAAGTTGGTATTCACAGTAAAGTTGGTAGCTCACTTTCATCACAAATTAAATGAATACATTTTTGAGCTTAAGCTGGTTTGGAGTTTCTTGAATTACAGAAGTTTTACTATTCTCCATTTTTTAAATGAATGCATATATTTATATAAAGCTCCCTTCTTAATGTGACTTGAAGTTAATATGCATAGTCCTAGACTTATCACCATAATTCTGAGCTCAAATACAAACATAAGTCATAGTGATTGTTAAATGGGTCACATGTGACCACATCTGATTTTACGACCATTTTTTGGCAGTTGTTAAGCAAACAACATGGTCGTAAACAAATCCTTTATACACAGTGGACATTTTTTGTTGGGAACCAAGGTAAATGCCAGAAAGTGGCATAAAATATGACCACAGGATATTGCAAATGCCTGTAAATGTGAGCCAATTGCCAAGCACCCAAAACGTGATCACCCAACCATGGGGGTGCAGATGTGCATGACTGTGGGAACTTAAAAACTGGGTTATAAGTAGCATTGGGGAGGGGTCCATTGTAACTTTGAACTATTGTTAATAACTGCCCCAAAGGTTTTTTTTTTTTTTTCAAGAGGTAACTGGATGTTCTGGCTTTTCTTTGAAGACGCTTCACTTCTCATCCAAGAAGCTTCTTCAGCTCCGACTGGGTGAGAAGTGGAATGTCTTCAAATAAAAACAAGAAAGTCTATCTGCCTCTTGAAAAGCACTTCTGGGGCAACCATGACCTGGATGACTGAGAATCTCCATAGACATTTGCTCAGTGACTGATTGTTAAGAACCAACTGTACTCCAATCTTAAAGCCCAATCAAAACACATACACATAACCCCCCACACATTTCTTGGCACTTATACAACAGAGATTTTTTTTGCTAACCCTTCCATCTGTACCTTGTCAAACTCGTCAATGCAAACCACTCCTCCATCAGCCAAGACCATGGCTCCACCTTCTACAAAGAAGCTCCGTGTAGCTGCATCTCTAATCACTGAGGCAGTCAGACCAGCTGCACTGCTGCCTTTGCCAGAAGTATAGACCTGAAAGAGGGAGAAAGGAGACCATGTAATGCTACTCAAATATTTCACAGGCCAGAATTTCTGCTTGATAGCAAAAGGAGAAAAAAGTTGTTATTTCTGAAATGGCTTCCCATTTAAGCTGCTCCATGAATGTGGAATGTGCCTTTCTATAACTTAAATTTATACTATGAAACATAGTTCAGATCTTGACTTACTTCTAAGTGAAAATTGTGGATTTGTAGATTCATGCTGCCTTTTTATGTATAACTCATGATGATGAGCATAATTAATTTGCTATGTCCTATTTTTCCCACAATAACCGTATGAGCAGGGCTGGGCTGAGAGTGATACATCCCAAATCACCTAGCCAATTTTCATATCTAACAGAAGACTGGAACGGAGTCTCCTGGTTTCTTGGTCAGTCCCTACATCAAACTAGCTCACTATGTAACTTCCCTGTCTTTGCTTTTTACTGTTTAGGGCACTACAATTACAAAGGCCTCGAGCTCCCACATTAGCCAAGTAGAAATTCTTGGCTTAAAAATAAAATGTATTAAGGACTCTAACTTCAATTCTTCATTCCCCTGGTACTTGACATACATTATTAGTCTTTGATCACTCAGCTATAAGTAGTAACTTAGCCTGCATTGTTATCAACCTTAGAAACGCACCTTGCAATCAGCAATTTTCCCCAAGTTTATCTTTTCATCCCTCACATCATACCACTCAATTTTCCATGTACAAGTCAACAAGCAGACTTCTCAAACAAGACAATCTCTAATATCAGCATTATTCAGAGTTTATGCAATAAAAAAAAAGATGAATAAGCTCTTAAACTAGTGGAATGACAATGTATAATTTAAGTAATTAAAATGATATGCCTATGGATCAGGTACATAACTGCCCTACAAGTTACTTACTCCTATCGGTGAACATCTTTCTACAAATTTTAACAGCTGAGACTTGGCAGTTCCGGGATCTCCCATCATGAGCAAATTAATATCCCCTCTACGAGTTAACCCGTCTGGAAGTCTGTAAATTGAGAGAAACTGATCAGAAACTGAATATGAACTGTTAGTTAGAAAGTTCCTCCTATTAAATTAAAATATCGCTGAACTGACTAGGAAGCAGCTGGGGTAATTATCTGCAATAGGCATTCTGCACTCCTTATTAACATTTTATTAATCCCCAAATATCAATCAAGTCTGAACACAATTTAGATCTGCTGAGATTTTTCTCACAGAAACATCTGATTCCAACCAGGTATGCTTTCGTCCAGCACTCTACAAGTTGTAACAGCAGAGGTGAGTCCTCAACTGCTGCTGATCCTAACATCTCATAGAAAGAGAAGTAGGAGATTCATTTCAGAAACATCTAGGTCACAGAATTACCTGTGTATTACAGAATAATGTTTATCATTCTATCCAACAAGCTTTCATTGTCTAGCTCAGTGGTTCTCAAAGGATGGTCTGGATACCCTGGAAGTTCAGAGACCCATCATGTGGTTTACAAAGTCAAATAAAATTTTGAAATTTTTCAATTTTAATTTCTAATATAGTAAATACCAATTGTTATAACCCACATAAACCAATGTTATTTTTGAAAAATTAGTTTTAAGAAAGTTAAGGGATCCTGAGACCAAAATCTTAGAGAAGCAGTAAGTTAAAAAAAAATTCTGGTGCTTATTCAATCATGCTGATGCACCTTTCCCTGCAAGACTATTTTGGTTCCATCTGCCAACAATAATCACTCACATTTGCTATTTGAGATATTTTTTCCTTTAGAGGCTGTCTAAGAGTAGTTATTAAGAACATCAAAGCCCAAAGGGAATTGGAAATGGAGCAGAGGTAGCTATTCTTTTTCCCTTCCATTCTAATTCAATAAAAGAAAACACCATGTAACAGATAGCTGCTCTTTCCTTTTCATGTTGGGTAAACAGCACTATTTTCTTTCCCAGGAATAGATATGATAAAAGTAAGGAAAATCTTAAGTAAATAAAATGGCTGCTTCACAGTAAGATAAAACAAAGATAAGCCTCTATGACTTTCTTTCCTTATGATACCCCATTACCTCTCTTTTGCCAATTACCTCTTTCGAGAGCCTCCAAAAAGCATGCATGCAATCGCTTTCTTGATATCATTACTACCATAAATGGAAGGAGCAATGCTTTTGGCAATCATATCATAAATATTAGGCATGGAAGTCAAATGTCGAAACTCCTCTTCTTCCTGGGGTGTCACTGAGCCACTGGCACTGCGTCCTAGAGAAAAACAAATATTGAAAGGTGGAAGTAGTTTCTAATATGCATGCCAAACCTAGTTTGCAGGGTTGTTCTGATATAATTCTAATAAATGCATACATCTTATGTAATACCTTATCAATCATACTAACAAAGAACTATTGACATTAGACAGCATGACTATTTTGAGAAATTTCACGAATCATTTGTATTAAATAATCTTAAGTCCCCATGCTAATATTGGTTTTAATCTGATAAGGACATTAGAAAGGTAGAATAGATAAGAGTTGGAGTCAGTAATTCTCAGGTCACAACAACACAAGTTCGCTTTTGACCAGCATGTCCCCTAGTCAAAACAACAGGAGAGCAAAAAGGTATGGGATGATTCAAAATCTCACATAAGACCCAGGCTTCCAAATTAAAGCTTTACCTGAGCCTTCGGTGTCTACTTGGATTCCCACTACCCGGATGTAGGAGCTCCGGATGCCAACTCCAACATTGTTCCGGCTCTTGATCTTTGTGAGGCCTGCTTTTTTGATTGAATAAACGCCTATGATGGTAGCTCTGTTCCCAGGGACAACTTTGTCACACAGATATCTGGAAAATTAAGAGCAAGGAAGGAAAGAAAAGCAATTTAAAATGGAACAAAAAGGATAACTCTTGAACCCTTTCTATGATTTTTGCTAATAGCAGGTGCTGCCAACTCACAAACACCTTGAGGACCACATAACATGGATAAGCACCACTAACAACTGTATTTATGTCCATATTTAGCTAATTCAGTTTTCCATTTTATGTACTGAAACAACCAAATTCTGCCTTAAGCATGAATATGAATGCACACAAGCATCTAAAAGTTTTAACCATGGATACAACAACATATTTTGTTTGGCTTTTTCTACTTGACTGAGTCTCTTGTAGCACCACAGTCCTATCCTGCTGAAGAATCCAGAGGCATCACCTGTCACAATAGAGCTGCATGTGTCGAGGCAATTCTCCATGGGGAACAGCGTCAGGAGACTCTTGAAGTTTTAGTGTCTGGAAATCCACACATTTACACTTGTCTGGAACAATGAAATATGGATCCAAAGGACATTTTGCTAGGTTAGTCTGTTCCCTGAAGTGAAAAGAAAGACAGTGCAGGTAAAATGGGAACAGTTTTACTATTTTATAATGCCTGTCTTGATCATTCTAATGAGACTTTAGTGTTACAAATTTTGGAAATACCAATACCATGGGTACCAAATTTGTCCAGTTATCTAAAATAAACTTTGAATCTGGATATCTCAGATGCAAATCTGAGATCCACATACCCACTAAACGTTAACCCAAATTCTTGCAGTTGTATTAAGAGTTGGCTAATTAAACAATACCAGCCACTTCACTGCTAGTATATTTCATATTTCAACACTACACTGCATTCAAATGGAACTCTGTTTTGCATATCACCTTGTTTGGAAATTCAGAGCTCATTTTTTTTATGAACTCAGTTTAGGTTTATTAAATACATTTTAATCTTTCTGGGGTACAGGAAAACACTGTTTTTAATTGATCTGTGCAGACTTCAATTCAAATTACAGATTTTCTCCAAGAACTCCCCTCCCCCAAAAGCTCTATATAATCTTAACCAAACAAACATGTTCCAAATGTTCTTGCACTAGAACTCTCCCAAACCTTTACTAAGATGTTTGGGGCTAATAGGAATTAATCCAAATATCTGGATGGCATAAAATTTGCCTAACTTTGCCTTAAATGAAAGGAAACAAATATAACAAAGGCTATAATCTTAGGCAAATTATTTGAGAATTCTAATGAAGCTTAATAGGGCATGCTAGTGAGAAAGTATGTATAGGAATCCTCTGTAAACAAATGCAAAGCAACATAATAATGTGTGTCATAATCATATGTGTCTCATTCAAAAAGTAAATTTCACTCAAATCTGAAAGGAAATGCAACCTATTCCCTTACGTGCTGCACTTCCGAGGAAGAGCATATCCTTCCAGGCCTGGACGTAAAGCTATGTTAGGTATTATATTTCGGCAAGTACGGCATTGGATGGTGATCCTGGTTGCTTTGGCTCTCACAGGAGTTGCAGCAATAATGATTCCTGGGATCTTCACCAAATGTGACATCTGTTCAGACTTCAAAACAAACAAGGAGAAATTACAACCGTTATGAAATCTGCAAAAGAAAAAATATATACCCAGAGCATCCAAAGATCCAGAAATCCAAATCTCTTTTCCACAGTCACTACAAGGTGTTCATAATATAATATTCCAATTTGTAGGAGACACAAAAATGCAGAATGAGGCATATAAAAGCATGTCATACATATACTTATTGCAACCCAAGAACATAGGGCTCTTATGTTCTACATTTAAAAGAATTTCAGAATGAAATGTTCCTTTGAATCTGCTTTCTGAAGCTACAAGTTCCCTGTTTCCTACTGCAAAACACCTGCACTGCTTTATATTTCACTAAGGTTTCATCTGCATCCTCCTCCTGCAATATCTGGAATAGTCAGAAGATTCCGTGCATGCATAAAGGCCTCTTCCATGATGTCCAGTTAATTATTTTGGCATCTTCCATTTTTTTCAAAGGATTGTGAGGCACCTGGAGGCAATTAAATTGCCCTCACAAGAAATATGTGTGCATACTTTATTGCAATTCATGACTAGATACAACAAAAAATATTAATTTTGTGGAACAAAGCATCCGATGAGATGAAAGTTGGCATTGAACTAGGTTTTAAGATTTTTATTCTGCCTTTAAAAGAAATTATAGGCAGCAAACATTCTTAATACTCCTTCCTTCTCCCCCTACCCAGCTCTGTGAAGTGGGTTGGACTAAGAGAATGACTGGTCCAATGTCATCCAGCCAGTTTTCCTGTCTAAGGCTGGACTAGAACTCATAGACTTCTAGTTTTTAGGGCAGCATCTTAACCACTATATCAAACTGTCCCTCCACAAAAATAAGATAGTTTTGATATAACTTTTCTTTCACATTTTAGAGTAAATGTAGATAACTACAAAGATTCCTTAAGGCAGCTATCAATATAAATTCTAAACAATAAATTGGAAAGAAAATTATACCTTATTGGCAAAATTAAGCTAATAAGAGATTTCTATTACAACACTACAGCAATGCTGGCAAATGCAGAGGGAACCTTCATTAACTCTACAAAACTATAGTTCCAACCTTATTTTGAGTGAATCTTTTAAAAATAGCCTATTTTAAACTGAGCTTCTTCTCAACTTCAAATTTCTTGGAAACAGCATGGAAATGATTTGCCATTCGGTTCTTCCAGGATTTTACCTCTCAAACTAAGCTATGGTACAAACAGGGGTTTCTGCAGTGTGTAATAAAAAAAATTAAAGATGGTGGTCTTAAGTGCAATGCACATAAAAATTGGGTAGAGCTTTGATTACACCTTTGTGAGTGACATTTTTATTTTTGTTTTACTGTACCTTGAAGATATCTCTGGCTAAAGTTCTGCAGTTTCCTGGGACCTTTCTATTCAAACACTAAGCAGGTCTGACCCTGTTTAGCTTTCTGAAACCAGCCATAGTTCATAAGGCTGAGGTTCTAACTTACCTTGAGATTTCGGATGTTGGATGGATTGGAATCTGATCTGAGCATAACTTGAATATCCTGAAGAGTTTCTTCTCCTTTTGGCCGAGGACGTGTTACTTCATCAGCTACCTCTTTTGCAGCTTCTTCCAGCTAAGAAAGAAATGAAATTGTTTAAAATATAGGAAGAAAGGCATTCGCCTTTTCTTAAAGAAGAAGAAGGCCCCATAGGATAGAAATAGCTGAAAAGTAGTCTAATCATACAACATTAAGTTTTAGTTAGAAAAGTAATGATTGGAGTGAGAAGAAAATAATAGAGAATTCTGGAATAGGGCATAGCTAGTTAATTATACCATGGAATATTTATACATAAAAAAGGCAGAAAGGGGATAGTTCAGTAATATAACACAGTCTTTACAGGCAGAAAGCCTCAGGAGTATTAGTCCACATTTCTAGCTGGGCAATAAAATATTCCAGTTTGAAACCCAGAAGAGTTGCTGTCATCAATATTAAGCTAGATGGACCAGCAGTCTGAATCTCTGCAAGGCATCATTCCATAATCTAACTGCAACCTCCCACACATTTCTCCCATGTTCCATGTAGATACCAGTTGAAGATGCTCCACAGGCTGCTTGTCCATATAGTACGACAGATCTTCATCAAAGCTTGTCAAATCTTCTATCTCCACCTCAATCCAATATTGTCCAACATTATAATGACGTTTGAGCTCATCTCTTTCAATATAGTGGGAGGGAAAAAAAGAGACCCATTAATATATTTATTGGAATAACATTCACAACTATGCACAAAGCTGCAGAACTCTAGGGCAAATTATCTTATTCTGATATATTTACCAACACTTCAAAGGTATTTCAACTTATAATGCTTAAAACAATTGTTTTAAGTTTTCCAAAAGAGAAAGGGCACCTGTATTTGAAAGAGAAGCCAGTCCTGTCTGTTCCAGTACGATACTGTCTTAAAAACTCTTTGAAGCGTTTCTGCAGCTGGGACCTTTGAACTTGTCCTTCATATGCAATTGGGTCTCCACCAAAGCTATCACTGTAGAAAATGCCAGGGTCATCAAAACCAGACATGATGATTCTCTGAAAAAAAAACAAACCAGAATGGAGCTGAAAGATATCAGTAAGATACATTACAAATATAGGTTTGTATACAACTTATATTAAGTCTAGAGTAGAAGGAAGCAGGTCAGCATTAAATTTAATCATTACAATTAAGTCAATGCTCCAGTTTAAAATATCAGGGGAAACACTTCTGAGCATGTGCAAAGTGTATTACTTTTACCCTACAGGTCTTATACAAGACAGCATCTTCTTTTGCATCATTTCCCCTTTTCTCTATGGCATATGGATAGTTTATGATTTTACTATTGCAAAGCAATAATTTCCAATAATTATAATCAGAGCCACCTGAAGAATAAGTGGCCTTGCAGCAAGGTGGGCGACAAAATAGATAGGTAGGTAGATAAGAGATAGGTAGAGATAAATAGACGATGTAATTCAGCAATAGGACGAGAGCCTCGGGTTCCCTATAACTGACAACAGGAGACCTGTGTTTTTAAGCTGAAAAACTGCAGGCAGGAATTGTCCTATTTTTGAAGAGCACATTATAACCAGCCAACTTTGATGCAATCGACCCAGCCATTTGTTCTCCAAGTTACCATCATAGTGGGGGAGGATGGGAGTCGTGCAAAAGTTGACTTTGGGATATACAAGAAATGCTTGGAGGAAAATTGTTTTAGAAATGAGCACCGCCTCTCCTGAACAGCCCAAGATCCGACCCAAAGGCATACAAGCAGGTATCGCTCTAACGCGCGCCCCTGACCCCAGCGCCCCTCACCTGCCTTTGCAGCCGTAGAGAGAGAAACCCCTCGCAGAACGACTCGCTCTGCTAGAACTCTGGGGACGTTTTCGCGGCAAAAAGTAATGAAAAAAAATTCTGGATTCGCTTGGCAGTCACGCTTTGCGCGCTGTAATTGGCTCAAGGGCAGCAGGACGTGTGGCGATTGGCTAAAAAATCTGTCCTTTAAACCCATTCTTTAAGGGCGCGAGAGAACGGCGGCAGCAAGCGCCGAAAGCGATTGGAGGCGATCTAAATCAGGTCCCGCCTCTTTAACTAACTTTTCCTTTACGGAATTGGTTAGCCGTCCGCCAGCCAGAGGAAGTTTTTTTGGCGCCAAAACTTATTGCTTGCAGCGGAAAAGGAAAGGAAGGTTTAAAATGGCGCCTGTGCCTCGAAATGGGAGCGTTTCAGCGCTTTTCGCGAAATTCGCCATCGCGTTCCCGTGTAGATTTGTTACCTTCATAGCCATGGAAGAAGGTAGTCCTACAAATAAAACTTGTCTTTTCCAAGCCAGAAAATATGAGAAGATACATCCGTTGATTTTGTTTTGTTACTACCCTAAAGCAAGATGTGTGTGTGTGTGTGTAAAAGATTGAAAGCAGAATTTGATGTATCTGCCATATGTTAGAGTTAGACTAAGATTTAAAGGCATAAAAATAATGCAAAATGAAGAAAAAAGAAATATCAAAGTAAGCTAAAAGTGCAAGACAATTTTTAAAGTTTTTAATAAAATTATTTTTAAAAGATTTTTAGTAACAAATCAGTGCATTGCGGTTTTAAGTATATTATGTAAGATCAAATATTTTATTAAATATTAAATATATTTATTAAAACAATGCTGAGTTTAGATTATATTTGTAACTTGATTTCGGGCCTTCTGGACAAAAGACAAAAGGAGGATAGGGAAAGCTTTCCCTTGCAATAGAGACACTTTAACATTTGGATTACAATATTAAAATGACAATTGCCAAAAAGCTGCAACATGGCAGAGGATCGATACAGCAATCTCAGAGAGCTTGGCTGTATCCCTCAACATCTAGCTGTTCAACCCACAAGTCTGCAAAAACCTGTAGTCTTCTCACAAGCAGAAAGTATGTGGAATGCAAATGGGCAACCTCACAATCTCTTTGTGTTGGAAGACAGTGCCATCCAGAATTCACCATCTGGCTATTGATCACAATGCCATTTAGGAATGTCTAATCTGTCATAGATTTTCATACAACAGTATTAATTTTAATGTGGTAAATATTGTGAAACCTTACAAATAAAATTTTTTGGCAGCTGCTCCATAATTTTTAAAAGTGGGAATGGGTCCTGGAGGATAAATATTTAGGAAACACTATTAAACTAATCTAAGCATCTGTTTTGTTTCACAGGAAACCGTTTCCCCTCCTGCCTTTTTTTTGTTGTTGAGAATTTAAGGTTTGCATATGGTATTAAAACATGTGATTTGTTCAATAAGCATGGCAAGCAAGTTGAAGGTAAACAAATATGATAGCACAGCAGATGTGAACCTTGTCTCAGTCCACTTTAAAACAAGCTTAAGGAAAGAAGGCAAGGACTTTTATGTGATAACTGGAAACACTCTGCATATATTACATACATAAATACTCCTGATTGTTGGTTTTTGTGTTGTGTATTTATGTTGCACACTGCCTGAGTCATACTGTCTGAATTGAGAAGCCTTATAAATCTTGAAATAAATTAAAATGGCCTATCACCTCTTCCACTTTCACATGGAAAGAAAAAAGATAGGATGGGAAAAAAAGAAGGTAATGAGTGGAGAATAATGTCAACCTCTGCAGAATTCCATGGATGCCGTAAGTGACCATTCAATTATAGATTCACCTGGAAGCATTTTCAGGTAGAATTTACATGGAAAACTCATTAAAAGACTGCAAGACATTTTCTTCAGTTTTTTGCAGCATGAGATTTTTTTTTAGTTTTCTGTATAATAATTTGGGAGCACTTTCATTGCTAAACAAGTATTCTGATTTCCTAGGAAACAGGGTTTGTATAGTTGTGTAGTTTGCTGTGTTCTGCAAAACTAGATATGGTTATATGAATTGATAACTGCTTTGTATGAGTTTGGCTAATTTAATCAAATGAGTACAGGTAGACCTTGCTTAATAACTTTTAGTGACCATTTGAAGTTGTGATGGTTCTAAAAAAGTAACTTTATGGTTAGTCTTTACATTTATGACTATTAGAAAGACCCATGGTTACATGATCATCATTTGTGTACTTCACAACAACTTGTTTTCCAACAAGTAGAGCCAGTGGAATACAATATAACAGTCCTGATCACACGATGTCTCACTTAATGGTATGTGGTGACTCATTTAACAAGTGATGTGAATCATTGCAAGTCAAAGTTAGTGAAAGGTTCAATATCAATATAATAAATAATGTAATCTTGAATTAGTTTTTGAGAAGGATGGGAATGAAAGTTAGCATTTAATATTAAAATACTTTATTTTAAAAATACAAATTCACTGAAATCAAGAATCTACTGAACAGCTAAAGGAGCTAGAATGAAAGAACAGTATTCTATGTCTGTATACTCCATGTTTGTGACCATAAGGGTATTTTTTATTATTTTCATGGATGTATGAACTGGATGGTAATTTGTAATTAATCTAGCTCAAGATCAGTATGAGATTTTAGCAATGTCAGTTTAGCAATGTCAGTGTCAGTGTTCTTTCTAGTAAATAAAAATATTCCTGTCTTTATCTACATATATTACTAATATATTTATTGCTACCAGAGCAAGTGCTCCTACCTCATATTTTTTAAGCTTTATTATATTTTAGTAAATATACTCTAGATTTAAAATAAGCCTTAACAAAATGCATTTTCCTGAATCTGTCTAAAATATGATAAAGTAACCTAGGTTAGCCAATAACACTAAGGCAATAAACTGCTGAAATGTGTGGATTGCTTGACTCTAAAACATAAAACAGCTGTTAAAGAGATCACATGTTATGTCCTTTCAATAAATGCCTTTTCAATATTGACTTTTTATCTAATGATTTAATTATCTTCCTAAACACGGATAAATTACTTTTATGGCAGAGTACTGATTAGTCCATTTCTATCAGTTATATAACTCAGTGTGGAAAGGCAAACATTCTTCAAACAATCTGATAAACACATAAAAGTACACAGTTGAGTTAACTTAAAAGGAACTTTAATGAAAGTACATATAACTACAAAGTACAAATACAAGAATCTTTTATTCTGTTCTTGAAAGGTCATTGCTATGGCACATCTGCTTTAAAGTGTGTCGCATAAAGTCATCGTTTTAGCACTTGCATTTTAGGACAAAGAAAAGCAATGCAACACATACTATATAGAAAATATTGTACACAAACACTGAAAAAAAATCACAGCTTGATTTATTCCTCACATATTCCAGATGGCAAGTCATCATTTTTTTTTCATCTTAGCTTCTTATTGGTTCAATGGCATGTCATAAAGTGGCATTTCAGGTTCTTTAGAGAAATGTATTTGACACAAACTTCTTTAAAAAAGCTGTTGGTAAAACAACAATACCTACAACTGGAGAAATAGTCAAGCTCAACACTTCCAATATGCGAGATAATCTAAATCTGCAACCCTCATTTCTTTTTTTAAAAAATGCATTAATTCAGGAATAGGCAAGTAGTAAAAGTGCTTAAGTTCTTTTCAGTTCATAGAGCATACAAGCCCACAACAACTGTTGTTGCTAAGAAGAAAAGAGCGAGAGTCCAACGCAAGAGTGGGGTGCTGGGCAGCAGGTCTGTATGCTTCATCTGTGCTTGGCCACTTTTCTTTGGTGCTGTATTAGGAAAACAAAAATTGTTCAGAATGAAAACCAGCTGGAAAGGTGGTATTACTAAATCATTAAGCACAGCAATGTTTTTTAGTCATAGCCATAGCATCACTAAATACCTAGTACTTAGTAGCTCTGCAAAGTAGAGCATATTGCAGTAACACTGCAAAGTTTATGAGACTATATATTACAATTGTGTTGACTTAAATTGTGTGATAGACAACCATTTGGTGGTTGTAGCTTTCAAATGAATTAACCGTGAGGTGGGGAGTGTGATGATGGAATGTACAACTTGTAAGCAAGATCATGAAAAGTTAGTATAGTCTTATAGTTATGCAATCAAATATATGAACATACATCTTTAAACAGCAGTGTCTATAACAAGCCATGGTGATATCACCATGGTAACTATGTGCATCTTGTTATCCTAAAAATGATGAAATTATTCAAGATATGTTACAAGATGCCCCTGTAATTCTCCTGTCTGGATTATTGTATGAAATATTTTGTATATTGTATGAAATATATTGCACATGCAATCTATGGTAGAACTTCACTTGTAACTTATAACTGTAAATTAGTTTTCCATCTGTTTTCATATCACTAATTGAAAATGTTCCATGTTTAACATATGGCCTATACCAAATGTAGATATTTTAGATGCACAGGGGAAGTAAGTGGCAAGGGGAGGTGTGAAAATCATTCTAAGTGGGCATATTTTATAATATATAGTGATTTTTCAATTATCCAGGATAAAAATATGAAAATAAATTACAAATGATAGTGAATATTAATGAATTGTTTTTTCATTGCGGTTGCAAAAACAATCTGAAAGCTAAAATAATTTCTTACTCTGTATTCTGTTGTTTCCTGTTGTGTGAAAATCTAATTTGGATTTCCCAAGATGATTGTTCTGTGGAGGCTTGCCTTGATTCACGAACTTTTGCAGCTCCTGAAACACCTGAGAAAAATGAACCGTAGTTTAATTGCAGAGAAGTATTCTTTCTCTTCATTCCTGAATTTAGATTTTTGAGACCCATTTTAAGGAATTTAGAAAGTCTGCTTATCTTCCAGTCTTCCTACTTCAGAATAACTTTAGATATGGAAAGTAACACAGAAAATGGATGTTGAATATGTTCAACAATGGTCATCTACTTTGCAATAATGGATATCAGTCATGAATATAATTTGAATATGAGATCAGGTGCATAGATAAATGTGAAAATTTGGTTCTTCCTGTAGATATGTTTCTATCTATCTGTAGATAAAGAAAATCTATTTGCAGTACCAGTAACATGGGAGGAGAAAAAGAAAGAACTCCAGTTCATATCTCCTAATGAACTACATAATATTTCATTTGTATCAGTAGAATTTGAACTTAAATTCTATACTGCTAAGTGCTGCTATTTTTGGAAATAACGCATAACTATAATGAATAATTAATTCCCTTTTTTAAATGTCTATGTTAATGCCCAAGACCACATCTTATAAAAATGAAATTCAACAGTTAACAATACATAATGTGGGGATGTATTTTTTAAAATATATCTTGAATCATCCAATTTCACCTTCACTGGGCTGACTTAAGGTTCTGGTATTATGAAACCATTTTATAGTATTAGTGCCCTATGGTTTTCTAAGATTGCCATGCTTTTTCTAAAGCGTTTTCTATGCTTTTTCTCAGTAGAGCTGCTATAACTCCTTCGTCCTTTCCCACAATGTTCTTTGAGATATAATAGTATCTTAATAATATTCAATTGATATAAAATGGTATAAAAATATAGTGAAAGAAACCAGGCTGAAGTTAAATGCTGAGATAAGGTAATTGTCTATAAACAGATATCACGAAGCAAGGATTTTTGATAGATTTGAATACTTCCATCTATATTTTCAAAGAATCCCCCCCTCTTTTCATGAAATCTGTGCTCCTTTGTAAAAATCAACCAAATCAATTTGTAGGGTACTGTTGAAGCATTTTAAGAATATGGTAATATGTTAATTAGTTATTGTTTAGACTGGTTGATTCTAATAGAGCAGGTTGTTTTATTTTAGAGGGTAATCGTAAGCTTTTAAAATGCAGCACAATTATTTCTACTATGCCCAAACTTTAGCATCATAATCATCTTTATCTTTTTCTTATGTTTTTGTTCAGTTATTTAGCTGGAGGAAAAGTTCTATGAAAATCATAGCATTGTTCAGCCCATTGTTATTGATGGTTTTTGATAAAGAAGGAGATATTTCAGTCTACCAGATAAAACAGCAATCAATGTTTAAGTACGAGAATTGTACTTCTTAAAATTACTTATTTCTTCAGTTTGCAAAAATTAAATATGTGACTAATTACTCACTTCAATATTCAAAAGAAAAGATTTTCTGGCCTCTTCAACAATTCTCTCAATAGTAGAAGAATCCATGGGAATGCTGTTCATCCGAGCTCTATAAAGCTGTTTGAATTTACTGATGTTGGTGATTGCAGAGAAATTGAAGAAAGACAGCCCTTTTCCAGTATTGGGCAAACTAAGAGATTTCTGGGCAATTTTCTTCAGAATTTGGCCACCAGACAGATCTCCCAGATATCGAGTGTAAGCATGGGCCACTAAAAGTTCAGGTTCATGCTGGCCCACATGATGTATCCTATCCACATATTTCTGAGTTTCCTCCTGGCACTGGATGTCTTTCTTCCATGTGGGACCATAGAAATATTCTAGATCATCTTCCAGTGCAGCTGTGCGATTCAGCTCATTGGGGAAATAAACAGGCGCATAGACTGGGTTGTCCTTGTTCCTTTCAGACTCTTCCTCCAGGGCCACATAGATGTAAAACAGAGAACCCAAATAAAGCTAAAACAAGGACAGGGAGTAAAAGAAAAACAGTTACAAAACCTCTCTTCAGTCATAAATGTTTCTTATTTATTTGATTTGATATTTAGATTTACCTTCCTATTAAAAAGCCATAGTGTTCATGATTTTTGGATTCCAATTTTAGGCGGAAAAGGCTGCTAAGAATTCAGTTTTGGTAGCATTTGATGTCTGGGCAATTTTATTTGAATTTAGTTCAACCCTTTCATGTCATTTGGAATGGTTACGATGGGACATTTTATATTGGCATGCATTTATCTAACTATGTAGGTTTCAAAATCTTCCTTAAATAGGTTGAATGCAGTAGTATTGCCTCACTGATCTGAGAAAAAAGTGTGAGACACCATATGCATTAAATGTGATTGATCTTCACTTGTTAACCATTTGAATTCCAATTATTGACATTCTATATGAAATACAATTGATTTCCTAAAACTGCATGTATACTTAGAGATTTCAACACTGGAAATGACTCAACCTACACTGGCAATGTTTCTGAAAAAATCAGTGGGTTGTAAGTAGTAAAAAAAGTTTCTAGTGATTTTCCTTATCTATCTTGACTTTCCATGTAAGAATTCTGCTACAAATGCTCCTCCATCCCCATATGGAGAATTTTGAGATGCTACAGTAGATAAGACCAATTAGAGACAAACTAAGTCCTCACTTTATTCCAGCATTATTATCCTACAGTGCAACATCATTGCTAGATAAAGCCCAGTTTTTAAAATTCACAGAAACATTTTGAAGAAAAGACTCCAGGTCTTTTCCACTAACATTTTAAAATGTTTTTTTACAAAATAGTTTGTGTAATATTGGGTCTAAAAATATTTGATCAGAAGAACAAAACTAGATATCTTTTAAATATTAACCAAATTCCATGAAACATTTGTTTAGATGTGATAAAAGAGCTAGTTTCACAACAATTCGAGAAAATACTATGTTTACAGATTATACGAGAAATGAGGAATCCTAGAAAATGGCTTAAATATACAAATAAGGGAAGGAAGTTGGCTGCAAGATTGTCATGCAGTCCCAATATAGACTTTAGTTAGTAGCATGTCCACATAGCAATTTCCTAAGGTCTTAGATTGGCCTCTAATCTTGCTAAATTTTTAGCACTGTTTAGCTGTTTCCATTTGTTCACCTCAGGTTTTGGACCCTTGTACGGCTTGAGAATATTAACGGGAGAATATAGACTGTGAGTTTGTCAACCATTGTTGTATTTAGTGATCTACAATTCTACCATCAGCTAACAGTACGGTATGATACTCTCAGACTACAAAACACATACTTACAATATAATGTTAGAGCTTTGTCCAACACAGTTTAGAAGCATCTGCTTTCTCTTATGCTCCTGAGTACTTAATGTGATGGAAATTATTTTATGTATCTATATTAGTAAATTTATATGAAAAACTCACTCTCTTAATTTAGCTATTAGAGTTCTTTTTATATCCAAGGATTGGTGCCCCTCGCACTAGCATTTTCCCTTTGGTTTCGCCTTGATGCCACTATTTCACAGTTGGCAGATCATGCAGTATTATGCAGATTAATGGATGAAACCTTTAATCAGGTGTCTGCAATACAATGTATTTGTCTTGAGGTTAGTGTCTAAATTGCTACTTTGTAATTTCATCTGTTGCACTTTTTAAAAAATTGTGTCTTGTTTTATATTGTGAATTGTCTACTTCTCAAAAGCAGCAAGAAATGCTGATCATCCTAAACAGTAAAAAAAAGCCCTAGCCAGTTGGGATGACTCCTCAAAGGATTCAGCTCCTATGATTGCATAATTGCTATAGCTGGATGAAGATGAAAAATGTCTAATACAACTTGAAGATTCTCCTTTGAGAAATGTTGCAGTAGGTACCAGGTGAGAATTAGGGAAAGGAAGAACTGAGAGACATGGTTGATATTGAAGCTTATTTTAGTTTTAGAAAGGGTAGTAAATCTTTGTCAGCTTCAGGAGATTATTCTTAGAGAATTTAATGTATTGCTATTTTTTCTGGAACCTCTAAAACCAAGCAATTTTTAAAAATACAATAATTGTTCCTTTCCCAGATATTTTTTTACTATTATTATTAATACTTCTGGGTGGAAATGGCAAATTGTAGTGAGTCACTGAAACTTCCCTAACCCATTAGCTGGTAATCAACAACTTTGGACAAACATTCATTTGAAGAAAATGGAACATACTGTCCTGATTCTATTTGCTTTCTCATTCTTTTTTCTTACGCATAAAAATGACAACAGAGCCAATCATAATATACTTGCATTATATATAATTTAGGCCTAATGTTACAAAACCATACACACATATCAAAACTTATTTAAATTTTCTCTAGGTAATAATGGAGTTTTGAATAATTTAGTTAGTTATGATGTGTCTTGTTTATACTTGTCCCTCACTCAATCTAGTTTTCTAGAGATCAGCCAATCGACAAAGAAAAAGATCTGAAGAAGTTCTAACACATATTTACTAGAAGTATTTTGGTCAATTGAGGTTAATCTTCAAGAATTTGTTTGTACTGCCATCACTTCCATTTTACTTTAGTAAAAATGTTGTACCTTATTTTTCCCTGTGATGATTTTATTAATTGTGTCCTTGTTGCCTAGCATCCATTATCTATTCAGCACTTATATCTAATGACTATTTCTAGTGGAAATAGTCTAGAACTGGAAAATGTACTGGAAAATGAATACTCAGGTATTTGCGCATTTCTTTGGTCACCTATACTGACACATTGCAAAAATGCATAGTATGTTCCCATCCAAAAATGAATCAGGGAATTGTGTCTTCCCATCTTCTATACCAGGGCCCCCCAACCTTGGCAACTTCAAGAATTGTGGACTTCAACTCACAGGGATTTGAAGTCCACAAGTCTTAAAGTTGTCAGGTTTGGAGACCTCTGTTCTATACTGTAATTCCAACATAAAACTATATTATTATTTACACTTATCAGTTTCCTTTTTTCTTTTAGGAGTTCCTCAATTCACTTTAAATATATTATGCAAACATAATATATAATTATGATTTCTTTTTTAATATACATTCTAGGTGTATATGGTGTAATGTTGCTGTGGTGCAATGTTTTTGTTTCAGAACAACAATATTTATCAGCACTTGTCTGTCAGGTTTATAATGGGGTAATTTGTTTTCCTTGCTTGTTTCCTTTTTGTTAATGTGTAATGCATGTGTTAATTATTCTATTTACAGAATTCTGTATTTCAATCTTTTATAAAGTTGTACATTCTGACGAAGTTCCTCTGCTCAAGCAAAATCTATATACCGTGTACACCTCAATAATAACTTGAGCTCAGTATTTGGATTATGCCTTAACTTTAACAAACATTATACTCCCAAGTATATTGAGGAATAAGTTCTAGTGAAAATTATTTCTGAATAAACATATTTAAGATTGGTATAACACCCTTGTTTATTCTTAGCAAAAGATAAAGCATTTGCTTAAATACAGTGGAGTCAAACACAAAATTGCTTATACCAATCATAATTAAGGAGAAGAGAGTCAAAGTCAGAAGAAGGATGACATTAGATTTCTGTCTCTATTTCATTTTTTAAATTTAATTAAAATACTAAGGTCTATAAATTCAAACCAGATCAAATGTAATTGGCAGAAATGGCTGCACCATTGAAATTAATAAATAGTAGAAATTTAAAAATACGTAATTATCCTAGGAATTTATTTTCAGTTCCAGTTTCTATCTGGTTCTTTGTCTTCCATGGGAAGGCTGGAACCTTGAAGGGTCTGGGGTTCTAATGTAATCTGAGTTGTCCAGTTTCCTGCGCTCAGGATAATAACTGGTTCAATTTTCTTATACATCAACTTACATTCTATTGTACCTACACATCTTTATTTCCTTTACACCAAGTTACATTGTACTGCATCTATAGCTTAATTTGTAATTCATCCATAAACCATTGGTCCTCCAAAACCACAAAACATATACCTTAAATTCATGAAGGGACACCTGTCCCTTTTGGAAGATCTTCATGAATTCTGTGTTTTCTGCCTCTTCATGAACATCTTTGGTGTTTTCCTTCAGGGCTTCTGAAAGGTCCTGAAACTTTCTATTGAAGATATGAAAAGGGGTGGTTTAGGATAGAATTGGTATTAAAAAATTTCTCATTAGTCCTTTAACAAAGAAATTAAATTGGCAATCTTAGGAAACCAGAGAAAAAGATGAGCATCCTTTCTAGACAATAATGAAAGGACCCCTCTATTCTTCAAGGACAAGATATGTTCAAATAAAAAGTTACATTTTTTTGGACAAAAAAAGAATTTGGGAAAAATTACAAAGATCAGACAAAAAGATGACATATCAGACTAATATTTAGAATGGAATCAGATTGATGGATTACAATCTTATTTATTCATACAAAATTTTCTTTTCTGGGGTCACAGAGACCTGTTAACAAGAGAAATACCAAGAACTCTAATGTAGAACATCTGAACGAGAAAAGTACATGCTGAATATATATATATAGTAATATCTTAAAGCCAACCCTCACCTTTCAGTGTGCTGAGCCATTGTTCCCTTTTTCTGTTGTTTGCTATCCTTTCTTTCGTCTTTCTGTTGGCCTTTTGCTTTCTTCTTTCCAGAGGCTGAGAGGTTTCTGAATGAAGCAGTCCTCCTCCTTCATTGTTCTCTTTATACGTTCACTGTGGGATCACGTGCTCAGCCAGAAAACATCTGACCTCAGAAAACATACAGTTCTTTTGCAACATGTACACTTTTTTTGCCACACCCCCTCACCAGAGAGGTTCAGCCCTTTTTTCCCTTTTCTGAGTAGGGAGGGAGGAAGAGAAGTCATCTGATGCTGCTTTATTGACATCTAAGCACAACAGGATGTCAAGAAACTTCTCTGTAAAGAATGCTGGGCATTAACCGTTTCATTCCACAGAGCAAACCAACTTCTCTTTTCAAATATTAGTGACTTGATAGTATTTGCTTTTTATACATATTGGATATAAAGTACAAGCAATTCAAAAGAGGCAGACAATGTACTGTACATCATTTTTATTCCTTGATTTAGGGGATAATCTTATTGGAAGCTTTGATGTGGCAGTGGGAAATTTATGTTGCTGAGGTTTCTGTCAGCCTACTGGCACAAAGTTTAGTAGGCAGTGTAGATCTCTTGGTAGGATTTGATAAGAAGTTCATAGGGAATTCAACTATCCAAGGATGCTTGTTGATGGCTGAATGTGAGTCCACTAGAACCAAATCCATCTTGTTCCCCCTGTATATTGTCTTCAACTGGGTAAACTTATTATAGGATAAATTTCTCTCTGTAGTTGACAAGTGGGGAAAATAATGCTCCTCCCTTGATTTTAGTGCATCTGTAACCCCCTTTTTGCATTATGTTGGGAGTACACTCTTATCTATGTGGCAGTTGCATTGGAATACTTTGGGTGGGTAAATTAATTGCCAGACTGAAATCAATAGTTCTATTAATGGTGTACTAAAATAATCCTGTTTATTTGTGGCAGAGCTAGCCAATCTGTACCTCGCAAATCCTTTGCAAGTGACCAGTTCTGCCTTCTGGCAAAAATGAACTTTTTCACTTTTGTCAACCCTCTGGAAAAAGAAAAAATCTCATAAAGAAAAAGGTCTAGAAACATTGAATAATGGGTGAATGTCAGGTTTTGACTGTCTCCCATTCTGGCATCTGACAATTGCCCATGAAGAGAGAAAAATGTTTCTGTAATTAATTTACTGCAGCAATTTCAGTGGGAATGCTGAGACTTTGGGTGCTGAAGGGTAGAAAATGGTCAGTGTAGAAGGAATCCATTTTCATTTGTTTTAGCTTTGGAGGCAGACACATGGAATCCAAGAAAGAGGACCTACTTGCGCTGACATTTCATCTGACTCAGCTCTTCATCTTCAAGGAGCCAGATTATTGCAGAGCATGATGACAAATGGCTGCCACTTTACCCC
This sequence comes from Toxicocalamus goodenoughensis, assembly GCA_032468175.1. Taxonomy (NCBI): domain Eukaryota; kingdom Metazoa; phylum Chordata; class Lepidosauria; order Squamata; family Elapidae; genus Toxicocalamus; species Toxicocalamus goodenoughensis. The sequence continues at coordinate 257,994 of JANHFN010000667.1, forward strand.
ATATCTGGATACATCATCACTGAATTTATTCTCACATGTAACATAAAATAATTATATAACAATACAGAGACAGCTCACATTATCTATCAGACTGGTGAGTTGTCTTGTGAGATGATGTAATGAGCTGTTACAAAGGATGATTAACTATTAACTGTTAATTGTCCCTGGTGATATGTGCTATGTGGGCCTTGTAGAGATTCTGAAGAAAGTCTAAGAAAGGCAAAAAGACAGAAATATCTACGTGATAATTCTTCCCACAGGCCATTAGGATCATCCAGTGGGCAGTTTTAAGCACCAGTGTTGCTTCATAGAAAGCATCCTGCTATTGAAGTAACCTGTTGCTTACATCTATTTAATCATCATTTTCTCAAATTCTTTGATATCATAGTGGCTGCACTAGTTCAGTGAGTAGGTCAGAAAAGCAGCATATAGGAAACTGCTGTGTAAGCCTGTGCTGTCATAAGACTCAACATACAAACCAATAAAGTCCAATTTATTGCTGTCAATATGATCTTTGGGCAGGGACAGTTGTGGGATTTAGCTGGTTCTCACCACTTCAGGAGAACCAGTTGTTAACTTACTGAGCAGTTTGGTGAACTGCTTGTTGGAAGAAATCATTAGAGCAGAGAACCGGTTAAATTATTTGAATCCCACCACTGGGCAGGGATAGAATTTTTTTGATCATGGGACTTAACCTATCCACAAAATGGCTACTGTAGGCCAAGACACAAAATAACTTTTTCTCAGAATGCCATTTTTGAACCTTATTTAATTAAATAAAGGGGGGAAAAAGAAAAAAAACAAGGGAAGAAAAAGAACTATTCTTTTCCAAACCATCTAGTTCTACATAGTTTTATTATATATGTCATTTTTTTTTCAGTTGGATGGAATATTTCCAGTTAGATACTGGATGCAGCCACCTCCCATGGTGGTTGTACTTAATTTAAAAAAAAAATGTTTGGGAGACCTTTTTGCAAATTAAGGCAATGCCAGATGAGCAAGAGAAAAAAAAATACAGTTTCTCAGTTGTATTGCCAATATTTATAAAATAGTGCTTTACTAAGCCTCCATTTAATGTTTTAGAAAATACTTGCATTTGGAACTATTGGGACACCTGACAACTGATGAAACCTCTCTTTTGAATATGTGGGTCATGCCATTTAGGCAGTATCAAGCCAGGACAAACACCTTTGCAGATTGGAAAAAGGGAGAAACAACTTTCCTTCCTTAGAGTTATTGGCACAGAAGCAGAAACAATCTCCTTTCTTGCCAGTTGATTTGCTCTGTGCTAGGTTGGGGAAATCTGCACCTCACAACAGGATTCTGTATTATTGCTACAGGGCATTTTTATTTAGAAGTCCTAAGCGATAACGTTTTAACCTCCTAAAATTACTCTCTTCTTAACTTTCTTACTGGTACAAGACTAGATATTCACCATTAGCACTTATATCTGAAATTTTGAATGGCCAGTTACTTAGTACATTAATGTGGTGTGAAATCATGCTTCAGTTCCTACCAGTAATGGCTGCTTCTCTTCCAACTGTGGGTAAACAATGCAGAAAGCTAATCTTAGAAAAGACACATGCATTACTCAGCAACAACAGTTCCTTCATTGCTAAGAAACCTCCAACAATGACAAAGCAAAATGTTCTATGCACCTCAAAAGGAAATACTGACTCAGGGTGCATATTGTCATGCTGTACAACAGGAAACCAGCTGCTCCAAGGATGGAGTGGAAAGAGGAACTAGCAATTGTTTTGTGAAAGCTCCCTAGCTAGGAAAGGAGAAGATAGCCTGTAGAATCCATGAACAAATAGAATTAAGAAGAGAGAAGTTTTAATTTCACAGATCATTTTGATTGACCAGTTTAGTTTAAATGAAATATACTCTCAATCTTTGAAATTTTCTTGGCAACATACAAAGATGGTTTGCCATTGTTTACTTCTAAGATGATTTCAGTTTCACATTTAGCCTAAAGCTGTTTGTCCAAGTATTAATCAATCTATCTTTGCTTAGCAATTTTTCAAGCCCAGGCAAGATGAAGTAGCTCAGTGTTTCTCAACCTTAGCAAATTTAAGATGGATAAGCTTCAGTTCCTGGAATTCCCCAGTCCTATGTTTGATTGATCATAATTTATACTTCTGTGGGGACAAAGTATCAGTCATTTAACTCTCTATGGTCTGATCAACTCCATAAATATAACATTTTGCATGCTTCATGTACCAATAAAATAGAGAAAAATGTTACAGATATGATGTAGACAAGAAAAGAGAATTGATCACAACAGAGAAGAGCATTTTTTTTAAAAGAAAGGCTATTTATATTAATATTCATGCTTGTCCATAATACTGGACAAATCTCATGTCCTGTGTTGGCAAAGCAAAGTTATTAATGGCAGCTACATACTGGATATTTGCTTCCTCCATTATATTAGAAACAAACAGTACTCAGATATAAAACAGCAAACCCAACATAAAACAATATATGCCTGGAAATAAAAGTATTTGATAAAACAACAGTGTTTACAAATAAATCAATCTATAGTTAGATCAAGAAATAGAAAACTGGAGCTCTAGAGTATTTGGTGTTATAAAAAGGGAGAATAAAGTTTTGACCCTTGGCTTGCACATCATCAAGTTTTCATGTCAGATCTTTATATTAGTTGAACTTCCTAATCCTTTTTTCGCAATGCACTGATGTCCTTTGGCTTGACTATCACTTCATTATTATTTTTGGTATTAATGCTGCAGGCTTCATGGGCATGATTCAGAAACATGCACACATTAAATAGGAAGGCATATGTGCTTTTTTCTGGACTCAGTACATAAGAATGCCAAGGCAACACTTTCACTAAATCATTGGCTTATGAAGCAAAGATAGCCTGAGCTCATTTTAGCCTCATGTGTGCGATCAAGAGCATCAAGCACACGGGATAGAGTGTGAAGTATTTTAAAGACAACCTTCCTAACCTCTGATATGTTCCAGATATTCTGGACAGCCACAGCTTTTATAGTTGACTAGCAAGGGATGGGAGTTTTACACATCAGACAGTCCCTGGTCTGAGAAAATTCCAAGGGTGGCAAAAAACTATAAACTGGTGACCGTTTTCTGGATTGCATATGTGCCCTTTACCTACTGCTCATTCCTGAAAATCCAGGAGTGGTATCCTGAACCAGTCATCTCAGCAAAATCACTTAGAAAATGTTCATTGAACTTGGTGCTAATTACTTTATCACATGCTAATATTGATTCAAGCTAGTTTCATTGTTTAGGTGTGACAGAAATGCACAACAGAATTGGACTGTGCACTGCTGAAATACTCACCCTTACCCAGTGATTCATAATATGAACAAATGAGATAGAAACAATAAGAGCAATCCAGAAAACCGTCACCAGCGTTGTAATCTGAAAAGAGAATACACTTTGTTCTTTAGGATAATGAGGCCCTTTCATTTAAAGACCGTGCCAATTTACAAATGGCTCCATTGCTCTTTGATATCTTAGCACATTGGCTATGTACAATAACGGGAGCACTTTGATTCTGGTGTATTTGAAAACACAGTGAAAAGAGTGATATGCTGTCTTTGGACATGCAGAAACTCCTGCTGTACCTGTCTCTCAGTTCCTGGATTTAAGACCTTTCAAATAGAAAGATACCTAACAGAAGAGAACATATGAAATTCAGGGTTGAACCATGGGGTCTTTGATGCTCTCTGAGCTTGGTTGTTTTCAGGGCACTGATCATTTTACCTCCCGGGAGTTGGGTAATGAAACATCTTCAAGAAATCATCCAAGCTCAGAAAGTATCAAGGACTCTACAGAAAGATAATTGGATATATCTTTTTAGCTTCCCCTCATGGAAACATCTGGAATTCCTTTGCATGTGAGAGAAAAAGACAGGCAACATGAAGGACAGGGGAAAGAATCAGACGGAAATGGAACAATAAAAGCTTTGCATAGTTTTCATTCATATGAAGGAAGCATAACATTTATTTAAAAAATGTTTGGATTTCTTAATTTGCTTTTCACTTGCTATAATCACATTTTTTGGTGTAATTGATGGATATTTCATTCATGGTTCAACTCATTTGTTTCTTTTACTCTGTTTTCTCTAATTTTCTTCTTGTAATGGAGCAGAACAGATGTTCTGGACATTTCTTTGAGAATATCATGGTGATTTTTTAAAAAAGAAAAGTGTCATTGCTATTTATTATGTTGATTATAATTCCCCCCTCTCCTCCCGGCCAGGAAAAACAGAATTGTAGCACATAAGAAATCTTTATGTCAGTCTAGTAGCAACCAGGTTGGAATTAATAAACTGTACTGTTGAGGACTTAATTACCTAACGAGTATTACCAAAACCCCACCTCCTAATCCATAGCTTTCTTTAATAAATATGTGGATATTTATTAATGACAGTTCACAGTATGCTTCAAAAGAAATGGTTACTGTTTTTATTGCTTTGCAATATTTGTCTTCTATACACTTACCACTGTGGCACGTTTTCCCCCAGAAAGATTATTTTCTTTCCACAGAGAATGAATTGCAAAATGGCAAAACAATATAAGGCAAAAATCAAACCAAAGAAAACCAAAACCAAATGAAAGGATCCTTCTGTAACTGACAGTTTAGTGTGGTCTTTCTAAGTACAGCATATTATAAATGTATTTCTTTTTCCCTGGATTAGCTATTAGTTGGGCCAGAAACTGTTAAATGAACTTGAACCCCATTGCTTATGAGAAAATTGCTTGCAGTTCATCCAAAGAATTGTTTTCCCAACCAGGATGTGAGCCAACTCAAACAGCTGCAATCTCAGAACAGCTAACAGGAAAACACATGAGTCTGTGACTCAGCAAGAATAGAGATTGAAACCTTTACTCAGCAATGTCAAGCTGCAGACAAGATCTACCATGACACAGCAGAATTAAAAACAGGCATATGGCTTGGAAAACACCCCCCCCCCAAATTAGTCAGCATTATTCAAACAAAGGGCTTTTTTATGCAAGCAAAAAAGCTCATTTGTGGTTGGAAAGAATCCAGAACTCAGAAAACATTCCCGAAGACAAGTGAACACACACAACTTTTATATTATTCATTGTAAATTGTATAAAAATTATGTTTTATAATGAGTATGTGATCAGTGAGACAGAAAGTAAACATGTTTAATTTCTAACCAGGATTAAAAATATCTGGTTTCTGATTAAAAAAATAACAGTTTCCAGAAATGGATATTGTTGAATGTATTTTTAGTAATCTTTGGAAATGCAAGATCTCACTTGCATATATCTTAGTATGGTCCTCTACCTGAAACACAGGCGTGGGAACTGTTAGCTGTTGATCAAACAACAGTACAGAAACAGTCCCATTCAACAATCTATGTTAGTGGTTCTATAGTATTTCAAATATTACCAAACATGGTATTGCCCTTCATGAGATGGGATGGGTATTTTAAAAAAGTTTTTGATCAACTATTCTGTTTAGTCTATTTTCTCTGCTATTCACAACAACAACATCAACAAGTATTGTGGGCCCGATCAGCAAAAAAAAGCTCTCAGGACTGTAATGGTTGGAAACATGCAGAAGAGGCCTTTGTCCTGCAGTGGATAGACAATGGCTAAAATGATTGTGTGTATGTGTGTATATGTCTATATGTCCATATATAGCATATCAGAGCTATATATTAATAAGCATATTAATGTAGGAAGTTAGCACCCACCCCTCTCCTAGAAAATTGAAATAGCCTAGGAAATATTAAAAAGGCAGAATATTTCCT
>JANHFN010000671.1:2525-14273 GCA_032468175.1 Toxicocalamus goodenoughensis
AACATATTGGTTTTTGCACTTAAAGTGCCCTGTTACATATTCAAATCCTGGTTTATTTTTACTTCACTCCAAATACATGGTTAGGTCAGAATGCTGACCCTAACATACTCCCCTATTTGGAGAAATAGACTGAGTAAACCCAGAGAGGACTAAGGGACATGATATCAGTATCCCAGTATTTGAGGGGCTGCCCCAAAGAAGAGGGGGTCAACTTATTTTCCAAAGCACCAGAGGGCAGGACAAGAAACAATAGATGGAAACTAATCAAGGAGAGAAGCAACCTGGAATTAAGGAGAAACTTCCAAACAGTGAGGACAATTAACCAGTGGCACAGTTTGGATGTATGCATGTAGATAGTGAGAGAAACAAATCTTGCGAGTTTACCAGACGGATGGCCTAGGGAACAAAGCTGTTCCAGAATCTGGTAGTCCTGCCAGAAATACTTCAAAGCCTCGTCCCAGTGGGGAGCAACAGAAACAGACCACGAAGTGGATGTGTGGAGTCTCTAATAAGGCTTTGAGCTCTAACCACATGGGGCTTATAAGCCGTATCCTGAACAACGGGAAGTGAGCTTCCTATAATCTTCTCCACTGTCCTCACCACTCTCTGTATGGACTTTCTATCTGAGGGACTGCAGCTACCAAATGACACGGTGATGCAGTTAAAACACTCTCAATCGTGCCTTTATAAAAACTGGCGAGGATAGAAAGAGAAAGTGTTCTCCTCATCCGACACAGGAAATGCAGATGCTGGTTTGCATGCTTCACTAAGGATGATGTGTGGAGAGACCAGTTCAGTTAGTTATCTGCACCCCTAGATACTTAAGAATGCCTCAATATAATAGCTCCAAAACCTGAAGCCATTAGCCCAGTCATCCCCTACCAATAACAATTGCAATAGCACTTAGACCTCAGGGAAAGTCGTGGTCTCTCAAATCTATCCGGGGACCCCTAGTCCTTCGAGATTCCCTTTTTAATTGTATTTTTAAATTCTTAATTTGGGTGGGGATTTTATAGGGGGATTTTAAATTAAACAGCTTAATAATATTTGTTTTTAAATACGGTTTTAAATTTTATATTGTTAGATTTTTAAATTGCTGTTCACCGCCCCGAGTCCTTAGGGAGAGGGGCGGTATATAAATATGATTAATAAATAATAAATAAATAAATAAAATGTAGCTAAGGGCAAAACAATACAAAATTACATGAGGTGGCACAGTGGCATTGGCATTTTTATCTTAAAGCAGAGATTTGATTGAAGTGGTACTATATGCATAAGATTTAAAGTCCCTCCCACAAGGCAGTTCAGATATTCCTCTTGTAGGGCAGTGTTACCATCATTTTTGTCCCACTCAGAGAAAGTAGTATTGTCATAGTGATAAAGCATAATTAATATGAGTTTGGCTTTTAAGAGAAAGTATCTAAGTCCTTTTTTTCTCAACCTGATGGGCAATGCTAGATGAGGATTTGAGATATAAAGACATTTGATGCCTTTAAGTTGGGAATGATTGTCTTAGGTCTAGTTTAAATAGGATATCTTAGTCAGTGTAATGCACTTTTCCTGTTCATTGCCCGTAATAACTTTTGTAGAATTCTATTTAAATTTTGTCTTGCAGAAGACCTTATAGTTTCTAAAATACATTTATTACGTTGATTTTGGCTTTAAATAACTTTGACCTATGATTTCTATTTTTTAAAATTCTTTTGTGGAATAGCTATCTTCCTAAATTCTTATTCTTGCACAATTTAGATTTTTGGATTGCACATGTAAGACTCTGCTGGCTGACCCTCTTCTTATGCCTCCATGCCCAATCTACCACATTTTTTTCTGCATTATGTAGGGGAAACATCTTCCTTATTACTTAGCATCAATATACAGTTGGTTATGAATATGCAAGGAACAAAATGCTAGGATATTAATTTCTCTTTGTTGTATTTTTATCACTGGTAGAGCTGTGGTAGTTATAAGGCTTAGACTCAAAATGATCTTCAGAGAATTCACCTTAAAGTACAAGGGCTTTACTAAAAAAAATGTCAATGCAGCCCTCTTTTCCATAGCAGGGAATGCTTTTTGCTCTGAGGCTTCATTTAAAACAAACCATATTCTTTTTTCATTCAGAACTTAGGTTATTCTTCTATCATTCAATGATAAATTAATGAATTCATGGAATAAAGCTAATAACTAATTGCATATTTAATCGGGTATCAATTGTAAAAGAAATTATTCTAAGAGCTAGATGACAATCTGTTGGTACCACAATAAATGTGAAGTGAGTCTGATTAACTTCTAAGAAGCACTGATATTCTTAGTCCAGTAAAACATTTAGCCTTTAATAAAAATCAGAAGTGTTCTAGTTTCAACCTTGGCAGGATGACAGAGTAGTGCAGCCAACTCTTCTAATAATGGTCATTCATGATGTTCGTGTTAGTCTGTATGTTGTACTGCAGTGAAGCAGACAGACAGACAGACACACACACACAAATTTAGAGCAGGGGGCCCTTTGGATGCCTTTGGAGCGTAGTGTGCTGATCTGAATAGATCCATTTTTCAAAGCACTCAGCTTTCCCTACTGAGGCAAATAGAGGGCATTTCCTCTTTGCTTGGTTAAGAGCACCTCTTGAAAGTGTAGACTGGGCTTTTCTTTTGCTTTCTGGGCAGGGAGAGGACAGAGCCTTAAATGCACTTTGCATTGTTCATACCCTTTCATAAGGTTTGATATTTTAATAGCCAGAATAAAATCTACTTTTAAATCTACATACGTTGACATTTGAGAGAAAAGAATTAACAGAATCATTTTATATCTGTCCTTTTGAAAGAGAGAAGATGAGTGAATCCAGTGCAAAATCAAGCCAGCCCCTGTCTGCTAAACAAGACAAGGATGTTTCAGAGAAGAGAGGACGAGGTCGGCCCAGGAAGCAACCTCAGGTTTGTACAGTATTCAGCTTCCTTCATGTTATTAGGGGAAGCTTTTGCAAGATGTGCTATGATTTTTGCCTCTGACTAATTATTGCTTAAAGCAACTGAGTCATAGTAAAGGAAAATACAAAGCAGTATTACTATGGTGCAACCAAAGCTATTGATGATAAACAATGAAAGTTAAACATTAGTAGGTCATTTACTTTGCATATTTAATGAAAGCAACTCCTCTGGGAATCAGGGCATCTTGCTTTATGATGCTGCCAGTAATTGTGACAGTCTCTAACTCCTTTGTTTCTGGGACAAACACAGTTCTGTAGAGGAGTATTGAAGCAAATTCTGAATCTTTGCCCATTTTCATAATTCACAAGTATCAAAATATTTTCCCTTCCTAAACTAGAAAGTACTTCAGTAGCACCCAAACAAGTTCAATGAATGCAGTAGTCTAGTATACTAGAAGAGCAATATTGCCTTAGAGTAGCTTATTTTAATCCCAGAAAGAATGAAGTTTCCCTCGAGATTATTTCAGCAGAAAGTGTTGAAAGTTTGGGAACTCTTTAGAATTGTCTACAACTGTGCAATATTGTCATCTGTAATATGATCATAGCTTCAACTAAGTCCTATTAATAAGTAGAGGTTCTAAAACAGTTAATACAGTATATTGTGTTATGTCTTCATTGAACACACTGAGTAAACATTGTGTTTCTAAAGAGTTTACATATTTTGTCTCGCTACTATTGATCTTCAAAAGGACTTTGAATCACATTACACATGACAGGCTCCTCTCTACGAGGAAAAACTGATTGTAATGGAAATTCTGTTTTCTAAGGCAGTCTAGGGGAAAGCCTGAAAAGCCGAATTAGATGGGGAAGGGTTTTAAAGAGCAAACCTGAATTAGACAAGAGCTTTTCCAGTCAGGGAGTGCACAACCTCTTACCACGAAGGCTGAGCTAAAACTGGGGGACGCTGAGGAGGTGTTCCGTGGAGGAGGAGGAGCGTCCCTGAGTTTTAAGCCCAACCTTTCTAGAAGAGACTGAAGAACCTCCCACTTCTGGATGCTCTGAACAGCTCATGGGAGAATGTGCATTTTTTCAATACTTTTTTCTATACAATGTTTATACAAACTAGGACTATAGCAAAAACATATTTACTTATATTTTTATTTTACTCTTAGTACTGCTGATCATCAGACTTAAAATATGCCATAAAAATGAACAGTATTCCATGCAAGTGGCTGAATGTTTGAAGAACCTCAACAAAGAAATTCAGTGATTATATATCAGTCATTGCTAATATAGCAACAGCACTTAGACTTATATAGCACTTCACAATGCTTTACAACCATCTCTAAGTGGTTTACAGTGTCGGCATATTGCCCCCAACAATCTGAATCCTCATTTTTCTGACCTCAGAAGGATGGAAGGCTGAGACAACCTTGAGCTGATGAGATCCAACTGCTGGCAGCCAACAGTCAGCGGAAGTACCTGCAGTACTGCATTCTAACCACTGTGCCACCATGGCTCTGTATCCACTGACAATATATCAGTATCAGTATCACCTACCTGGCATTTCTATTCCTACACTACTTTAGCTCAGATATATTAGACTTCAGTTTAAATGATCTTTGTAATGTACTTTATACTTTTTAAAGTATCGGTTTATGCCTTGGATTTATTGGGGGTTTGAATTCATTTGATGGCATTTTACGAAAAGATAAAATAAAACCTACCCAATAATGCACTAAGAGTTTTTTTTTCTTTATTACATTCTTGCAAATTGTTTCCTTGATTTGCTATTTGGAGGTGTAGATTAATGAATCAAGCTAGCAGTAAAGAGGAACTAGCATCCCAGCAGTGGTAAAATTTTCTTTGTAAATGATTTCTGCGAAAAACTATTTTCTGTTTCCATTATGCCACTAACTTTACAAAATGCCCAGTGAGAACCGGAGTGGGTATTTTTTTAGTCATTTTACAGGAAATAAAATTTCTTGCCATTGCTATTAATATAAAGTAAAAATCTGCCTGTTCATGACAATCTTGCCTATTTTAAATTCTAGACAAAGGCAAATTTCCACTTTAAGGTACTTTTTTTCTTCTCTTAATCCTATCCCCTGGTTATTTAATTGCAAATGATTCTCATGATATTAGGGGAAGAGTCATAATTCTTTAGCAAAACTTTGTCAATTATCCAAGAGTTAGTCTACATGTAATATAGAACAAAAATAATTGAATTTAGGCAAGAAAAATCAAATGCACAGGTACAGTATATGTGGTACCTTGCTCAACAGTAGTAACTGTGAGGGGGATCTCGGAGTCCTAGTGGACAACCATTTAAATATGAGCCAGCAGTGTGCAGCAGTTGCCAAAAAAGCCAACACAGTTCTAAGTGCATAAACAGAGGGATAGAATCAAGAACACTTGAAGTGTTAATACCACTTTATAATGCCTTGGTAAGGCCACACTTGGAATACTGCATTCAGTTTTGGTCGCCACAATGTAAAAAAGATGTTGAGTCTAGAAAGAGTGCAGAGAAGAGCAACAAAGATGATTAGGGGATTAAAGAACAGCTGCTGGAACTGGGTATGTCTAGATTAATGAAAAGAAGGACTAGGGGAGACATGATAGCAGTGTTCCAATATCACAGGGGCTGCCAAGCTATTCTCCAAAGCATCTGAGCGCAGGACAAGAAGCAATGGGTGGAAACTAATCAAGGAGAAAAGCAACTTATAACCATGGAGAAATTTCTTGACAGTTAGAGCAATTTAATCAGTGGAACAACTTGCCTCCAGAAGTTGTGAATGCTCCAACACTGGCAGTTTTAAAAAAGGTGTTGGATAACCATTTGTCTGAAGTGGTGTAGGGTTTCCTGTCTGGGCAGGGGGTTGGACTAAAAGACCTCCAAGGTCCCTTCCAAACTGTTATTCTATTCTATTTAAATTCTGAAGTACTTAGCTTGTGACCTGTGGGACCGATTATCAAATACAGGTCCTTTCCAGCAAGGTGCCTTCTATATGAGTTTAATCCCTGTCCATTCCAAAGTTATTTGATGTTATAGTTCAACACTTCTAGAGATGTCAAGTTGGGGAAGATGCTTCTGACCAATCCTTGGATTGTACATGCTCTTTTTAAAACATTGGTGGCAAAAGAGTGGCAGTACAGGCAGGAAAGGACCATAGCTAGCAGCACCCAGAAGTACCTTATGGTTTAAATAGCAACATTAAAAAGTGTGTCCATGCCAATCACTTCTTGGCAGGAGCAGTAGAAACCCCATAATACTTATAGGTGACAGAAGCAGTAATGCACACCTGGCTGCATTTTCTCAGTTGAAACTAATCTTCCATTAAGCACAGGACTAGTGCTCTCTGAAATGAATATTAGTCCTGTTGTTAAGATATGGATATACTGTTCTTTTAAAGGAATGCTAAATCCAAGCTTAAAAGACAAGTCTTGTGCTCTTTCAAAAGAACACATTACATGGTTATGTGGGAAGAAAAATCAGGCCCAAGCTGGGAATAAAATGGAGGCTGCTTAAGAAAGAAGGTTTATTGATGAGCGCATCCAATAACAGCATGCAGTTCTGGGACAGCTGACAAAATGGAGTTGGGATAGAGATATACATTGGGGGGGGTGGGGGTTTGTGTTTGAGATGGTTCAGGAAGTTGTGCAATGTAGTGAGCTTTGTGTCTTTTACTATTCTAATGCTGGTGGTAAATCCTATGATCATTTCCTAAAGGCCTTGGGGGAATATAAATTCTTAATCCCACCAACTTGGAAGGAGCTGGACGGAAGGCCTTTTTCCTTGTCTTTTTCCTTGTGTGTCCAATCACACTTGGCCAATAAAGAATTCTGTTCTATTCTATTTATGAATGATCTGGCCTGGATTTCTTAATAGGCACAACATATCCATCTCTAAAGACTTGAGGTTTCTGCTTGAAGTTATAGGGCTGTTTTCTGCTTTGTTAAGATTTTTCTCCATTTTTCCTTTGGGAAAATATAATATTTACCTCTTTTAATATTACCCAAAATATTTCTTTCTTGGGGGGGGGGGAGCAGCTTCCCACAGTTACATCATGTAAAACTTGACAAGAACTTTGGACAGATTCCTTTATGGAAGTTAGTTATCTGGTTTCTCATGGAAAATCTAGCCACTCATCCATTTAAGGAATATCAATTTCATATTTGTACCAAATTCCTGAGGTATATTGATACTGAGAGCTATAACTCAGCAATATATAATATAGATAAAATGAGGTTTCTTCACATATGGATAGATGAGACTCATTAAATCTCATCTTTTGGGGAAAAGTAAATGTACAATACTCAAAATGAGTATTATTCCCAGTTTAATTTGAATATTATTCCCATGAATAATATGAATTCCTCTCAGAATATAAATTAATAAATTATTTGTTTAGAATTTGTTTTATGAAGTTCTTCAATCCCAAGAATATATTTACAGAAAATACAGTTGCTAGTGAATGGGGGAGGATTCCGGTTTTCTGAATATCAATTGTGAGAGGACAGGCTGCCTGCAAAATGGTCAGCACCTGGGCTGCTGGTGCCCTGCTGGTGTCCTGTCCCTTTAAGAACTCCCCTAGTCAGCCCAGCAGCTGTAAAAGCTGAGCAGACTGGCAGCTGGTTGGTAGTGGCTTTGTTGGAGTGAGAGAGAAGGTAGCTTGTGTTTTTTGGGGGAAACTAAACTGACTGGAAGCAGCCCATGGCAAATAAAAGAGTTATTTTTTTTCCAGAAGTAGGACTCACAAAGAGAAGAAGTGGAGGAACAGGAGTAGAGGTGGCATTCAGCAGGTTCTGACCAGTTCTGGAGAACCGGTAGCGGAAATTTTCAGTAATTCAGAGAACCGGCAAATACCATCTCTGACTGGAGATTTTACAGTATCCTTCCCCTGCCACGCCCACCAAGCCACGCCCACAGAACCAGTGGTAAAAAAATGGAATCCCACCACTGGTGATCAATGCTTGGAATACACTACCTGTAGTTTCTTCCCCAAACCCCCAAAACATTAACCTTAGACTGCCTACTGGTGACCTCACCCCATTCCTAAGAGGTCTATAAGGGGCGTGCATAAACGCACCAGCGTATTTATCGTCCCTGTCCAAATGTTCCTTTTTATTTGTATCCATTTCAAGAATAAATCATGTTTATACTTACATTTGTTATCTAACACATGCTTGACTAAATAAACAAACAAACAAACAAACAAACAAATAAATAAATAAATAAATAAATAAAAAATAAAACTTTGGATTAGAAAACAACGGTGATCACCAGGACTCAGTTCCTATTGGAAAAGTAGAATCAAACAATAAGCTGCTTAGAAGATTTAGGATCCAAGAAAGCACTTCTGCCACAATAAATAATTCTGTGTGGAATTCATTACTAAAAGATACAATGATAGCCTGGGATGAATTCAGGGATGAGAGCAGTATTGGAAAGGCTATTAATTTTAAAGAGTTTGTGTTTACCTCTGTTTGGGGTACCATACCTCTAAAGTGGACCAGTTTGGTGTAGTAGTTAAGGTGCTGATCTAGAAACTAGACAATTTAAGGTACAATGCAGCTAATTAATGATATCATTTTTACAAACTCTCTATCAATAGGCCATGCTTTATTTGTCTATTGTCCACTTTTTAGCTGAACGGGGATTATCTCTCTAAAATTCCAAAAAGGAACGCTATTTTCTGGATGCTCTATAGAGCTTAATTTCATTATATTTTGGTGATGATGGCTTCCATATTAGCAGTTGTATTCTCCCCCATTAATCCAGCTCCTTCTTCATGAAATAGGCAGAGTTTGGACACTTAATTTTGTACTGTGTAAAATTCTAATTAGAACCTACCCACAAATGTATGTTTTGAAGAGAGGGAAGATTGGAATAGACAAAAGACTGAGATGGGCATGAACCAATTTAGGAAGAACACTGTAAAATTGTGACTTTCAGCACAAATATAGAATGACAAATGTGTTGTAGTTCTGAAGAAGCATCTTTTTTTAAAAAAACAACAATAATCGTTTATGTCTGGGCATGGATATAGATGCATCAGGAAGATTTCATAATTTTAATTATGTTTTGCTTATGTGGCCCTACCTATTTATACCATTCCTATGAATTCCTAGACTGCAGTGTGGACCAATGAAGGAAGTTAGGGTGCGTTTTAAGTGATTATATTGAGTAGTTATGTCAGTCCCTTTCAAAGTTTTAGTCCCTTGAAAAGCAATGTTTACATGCTTATCATGATTTCATGTCCATCCAGAAAAATGTATTATTTCATGAAGGTGGTCTAGTTTCCTGAGAACATAGGAAATTTCTGGGCACAATTTAAACTACTGGTTTTAAACTTGTAATAGTTCTGTATGGCTTATAAATGGGGAAAAATACTGTCACCGAATTGTGACTGGAATTGGAAGATGCAACAAATACTAAAACCAACAGTAATTGGAAGACACAACGAATACTAAAACCAACAAGTACTCAGAAAACCAGATGACTTACCATGTGACCTGCTATTTTGGCTGGAATAAATAGTGAGACATGAAGCTTCTTTGTGCATCAACTACTGGGAGAAAGACAAGTCAAGATTTCGAGACAAGATTTGTGCTTCAAAACATGTTGAATACTAAATTCGACGGGTTTTGAAGCAGTCGAGTACCAAGATACGACCGCATGATCTAAATGTGCCATATGATAAAATAAATAAATAAATCTACACTCAACTCAACTGAAACAAGCCACAGGTAGTCCTTGACTTATGACCACAATGGAGCCCAACATTTCTATTGTTGAAACATGTATTAAGTGCATTTTGTCCCATTTTATGATATTTCTTGCCACAGTTGTTAAGTGAATCACTGCAGTTCATAAAGTTAGTACCATGGTTATTAAGTGAAACTGGCTTCCTCATAGATTTTGCATCTCAAAAAGTGATCACATGACCTTGGGACACAGCAACAGTCGTAAGTATGAACCAGTTGACAAGCACCTGAATTTTGATCACATGATCATGGGGTTCCTTCACTGGCCGTAGGTGTGAAAAATGGCCGCTGTAACTTTGAACGGTCACTAAACAAACTGTTGTAAGTTGAGGACTACCTGTACATAAGAAAAAATGTTGATGGTCCCTCATTCTAGCAAAATGGGGATGGACAAGGATAGGAAAAGATCCTTCTCCATGGTGGCCCCCTTTTATGGAATAGATTTCTACTGAAAGTTTGGCTTGTCCATTCCTGCTAGCTTTCAAGAATTTGGCAAAAATTTGTTCTGGAACAGGGGTCTCCAACCTTGGCGACTTTAAGACTTGTGGACTTCAACTGCCAGAATTCCTCAGCCACCTTTGCTTTGCTTAGCTGGCTGATTAATTCTGAGAGTTGAAGTCCACAAGTCTTAAAGTGGCCAAGGTTGGAGGCCCCTGTTCTGGAAGGCTTTTAATTAAGTCATATTAAAAAATGGAATTGCTAATTGTTTCCGGAATACTGTGTTAATGGATTTTTAAATAGCTTTTCGATTTTAACTTATATTGTTGTAGATATTTTATTTCTGCAAACCCCCAAGTATCTTAAGATTATGGCATCTAAAAATCTAATACATATTTTGAAAATCTGACTTTACTGCATCAGAAACAGTTCAGTGGACTCTTTTCCCTCTTCATCCCACTAAGTAAATCTAGAGGATTTGAATGCGGAGAAACAGATGATTTTTAATGAAAGCAGGTATTTTCCAGTCTTAAGGAAAAAGGAAAAAGGAATCCAATCACAATCTCAACATAAACTTAATAAATGCCATGCTTTTAAAAAATATGAATCAGATGACTCAAGCCCCAGGGAGGCTATATCTAATATTGTTGACCGATGACACTAAGAAACCAATAGTTGGCTTGACAGATCTTGGCTTCAACAAGAGAATGAAAAGTTTGAAGTAGAGGGAAGGCAACCCCCAAATCACAATCAGTTGCATCATATCTTGGTGACCAAAGAGAATGACATCCAAATGTTGGAAAAAGAAAGATTTCCTATTGTTCCTGCAGTTACACTGCGCTGTCACTGCGCTCTTGTCTGATGGGTAAAAAGAAGTAAGCTGTATTCAGAATTAGCAAAACAAGTCCTAACTTATCAAACCAAACATGTGGATGAGTCCTTTCCCCAATGGAAGACATAACATTGAACAAGATTGGATACAAATTTATTTGTTTGTTTGTCAAACATGTACAAGATAACAAGTATAAGTACGAACATACGCAAGAAAAAAAGGAGTAAATACAGATAAATGGGGACAGTAAGAAAGGGACAATGGGCACGCTGGTGTGCTTATGCACGCCCCTTTTAAGGACCTTTTAGGAATGGGGTGAGGTCCATGGTGGACAGTTTGAGGTTGAAGCTGTGAAGGGTTGAGGCTGTAACAACTGAGTTGGGTAGGGCATTCCAGGCATTGACCAATCTGTTGTTGAAGTCGTATTTTCTGTAATCGTGTTTGGGGCGTTTTACCTTGAGTTTGTATCGGTTGTTTGCCCGTGTATTATTGTGATTGAGGCTGAAGAAGTTGTTGACAGGTAAGATGTTGTAACAGACAATTTTGTGTACTATGCTTAGATTGGAATGCAGATGGCACAGTTCTAGATTGTCCAGGCCCAAAATTTCGAGCCTGGAGGCATAGGCTATTCTATTGGGAGTGGAGAAGTGGAGTACTTTTCTCAAGAAATACCTCTGAACCCGTTCAATTGTGTGAATGTCTGATATACAGTACGGGTTCCAGGCGGATGAGCTGTATTCAAGAATTGGTCTGGCAAAGGTTTTGTATGCCCTAGTTAACAATTCAATGTTG
>JANHFN010000674.1:33265-54072 GCA_032468175.1 Toxicocalamus goodenoughensis
TTGCTTAACACATTGTAAGCCGCCCTGAGTCTTTGGAGAAGGGCGGCATATAAATAAAAATAATAAATAAATAATAATAAATGACTATTATACCAAACCATGCCCACAGCTACGTCCACAGAGGCAGTAGGGAAAAAAAATTGAATTTCACCCCGAGTGGCTGGGATGAGGAATGGAGAGAATATCTCTCTCCAAATTTGCCTGCATAAGAGCCTTAAGAAAAATTGTGACCCAATGCAAAAAATATACCCTCCAGCTTCAAAAATACTTTCAAAAATGTTATAGCCCTGCAGTCTTTGAAAGCAGTAAGTGCTTGAACCAACACTTAGTACCTATACAATCTGTACAACTTTAACCTCCCCAAGAGTTTGTATAGAGTTGATTAATCTTAACCCATACTCAGAGTGCTGAGAGCTAAGGTGAACTTTCTGTTGTGCTGGCAGGAGTAGCACAAATGTGTTGTATTCATTTAATACAGGAGAGAATAAAGTTAAGGATTATGACTAGCCTTGTGAACTGAACTGAAGCTGTAATAGTATATAGCATCTTTAACAACCCCGGAAGGGGGAGAAAATCTCCTAAATCTGTGAAACACTTTCCAGTCACTTGATTGGATTTGTTGCCTCAAAATTATCGTTTGTTCAGTTGACAAATCTGCTTCAATGGGGCGATTCAATCACATCTTTGAACTGAACACCCTTGAAAGCTTCACAAAATCCTACTGGCAAAGTCAGAGATAGGAATAAGTATATATACTACTTTGGCAAGTAGAAGATGTTGAGATTTCTCTTGTCATTAGTATTTCAATTGTTCACTATGGTTAAATTAATCAGTTATTTTTACATTTGGCTTCATTTTGAATTGGAGGAGAAACAGATGAACACATCAAAGGATTTTGTGTAGCGGAGGAGGAACAGAATGTAAATGTGTCTGAGAACCAATGCCCACCAAAGCCAGTTACAGTGTAAGATTGGCAATATTCTGAATTTTGCAATTCAAGTTCTACAATAAAAATATGCAATACATATATGCAAGAAGGATAAATGTATTTAGTTAAAAGCACTGTTTGGAAAAAAAACTAGAAAAAAGTTTATACAAAAGGACTATGTAAGAAAACACAAATTTCTTTGGATTTAATTTTAAACTACTATGGAGAATGGATGAAACAAATGTAAGACTGAAAGAAAAGATTAATTCATCCCCAAATCACACTTACTTACCACACATGAAACATTTAACCAAAGGAAGTTTTGTGTCACATATATGTTACTGTACGTGTATCTAGAAAATATGTAATCTCTATTTCTCTGTTAATGAAATGGATAAATGTATCAACTAACTTCATAACGGTGCTGTTTTCTTCTATTTTTCTCTGTTCCACCAAAGATTCATTTTTATATCAGATTAATAATGTGCAGAATGGTACCATAATAGTACTATTGGACATAGGTCACAATTTTATTCCATTATAGACCAATGCAGATGATTAAATACAATTAACACATTGAAGTGAAATTATACTTGTTGGCCCTCCTCTTTCATCCATTACAGGTCAGTTGGGTTTTTTGAGCAAAGTCTCAATCAGCATGGAAATCAAAAGAAAGGCATTTTGCAAATTATCTGATTTAATTTGTACCGATACATCATTGGTCCATATCACTGGAGTTAGGAAGTTTTAATTCAATCATTACAATATTGAATATGTATAAACTCTAACATCTACTTTTTCTATTCTTGTTTGAATAGGCAAATTAGGAGTCATCTCCCATTCTCACAGTTATCAGAACCAATGTTTCTATAAGGAAAAATGTTGTCAGGAATGAAGATGGTGTTTTCATGACAGGTGGTATATGTATGGAAAGTGTTTCCTGAGAGACCCCACCCTATGTGAAATGTAACAAAGGATATTTGGAAGAAGCTTCCAAAATCCCAAAAAAGCAAAATCTGAAGGAGCTTCCATCATGTCTATGGGCCTCTTTTTAAATGTAGGAACTGCATTCTTGCACCTAGTATTCAAGAAGATTTAAAATTATATGTCTAGAAGAAGAGCAGGCCAAGCTGGGGTGGGGGTGGGGGAATAGTTTAATGATTCATCAGTCTATAGTCATTAGCTTCCCACAAATGGTCTAAGCTGAACCTCTCTTGAATTCCATTGACCCTTATTTGATGCCAAGTTAAGATTAAACTTTAGTTGATTAGATTCTTGTACATAGGCTCAAGCAATAAATTTCCTAACTGCAACCCAGTGTATGGCCCTGGTTCTTTATGCCTGATAATGTGTTTGGAAGCTGAGATGAGAACAAGGAAAGTATCTGAGTTGGGAAAAATCTGGATGCTTTGGTTTTCTATTATGGTTTTTTTTTATGATGATCTAATTCCGTAGGATTTATGCTGATAGTTTTCATTATTATTTCATATGTTTTATTAATTTTTGAATTATTGAGAGGAATGTTTTGCTGCTAATTGCTTATGTGGAAAATAGTATCATTTATTGATACATTTGATTTTGGACTTAATACAATGCCAGAGTTGCAGGATGAAAGTAGCATAAAAACAAAAGAAAAAAGGAAATGGAGGGGAAGAAATTAAGCATGAAATGTTAAAAAAAGAACTCTCAGGAGATGGCTCTCTCATTTTTGACTAAACTGGAATTTCCTCAGAGCCATGACCTCATATAGTGTTCTTATACTGCATCTTATATTCACACAGCCAGCTTCTGATAACAAACTCAACATATTTATTGTAGTCATAAATCTTCCAGCAAAGTAACATAAAGCACACTGGGAACTCAAAAGCTTTCTGCACAGGAAAGAAAAGGCACACAGGAAAAAAAGACACAAGAGCTTACTTGAGCAAAAGAGTCCAGAGAGATAAAGTTCAACTTCAGGATGATGGTAAAAGACTCCATCTCAGATTCCAGACAAACCAAACAGTAGCAGAAAGGTAGAATCACAGGTAGGAAATCAAAATATCATTTGTCACAAAAAGTCGGTTCTACAAGCCATCATTTTTATAGAGGACTCTTTATCTGCTTGGTTAATTGACTGAGTCAGATATTTTTCTTTCATCTCAATGGCATATGTGATATGTTGCTGGGATGGGGACCTTATCCTGAATGAGCTCTGAACCTGTTGACTCTGATACACATAGATCTATTCAGGTATGCTCTCTTCAGCTGATTTCTATGATACAACTTCAGTCTAGACTCAATCTTGTCAAGCTTTTCTGAATTTGAAAACTCATGGTGATTCCTCAGATAAAGACATATTAGTCATGAAAAAAGTACTTGTGTGTGTATGTGTGTCTTTCAGTTGATCTTGATTCTTGGCTAGTGCCTGGACAAGTGCTTGAAGTTTTCTTGGCAAGATTTCAGAATGTTTGTCATTACCTTCTTCCTAGGAGCTGAGAGAGAAATTGACTGGCCCAAGGTCACCCAGCTGACTTTGTGCCTAAGGAGAAATAAAGCTCAAGGGCTTCCAATTTTCTAGCCTGTTATCCTAACTACTATACCAAACTGACTCTCACTTCAATAGTAAACATAATAATTCTGATAAAATCTCCTTTTTGTTAACAAAAATGTATTTTTTAATTTGTCATTGATTTTTTAAAAGCAAAAAGTAATAAAATCTAAAGACAATTTAGCATCCCTTGTTCTTGGAAAGTAAATAAATATATAAAAATAAAGGCATTTCATGGAAAATCGAAAAGTGTAGAGGAGGGAAAAAGGCTCACAAAGGATTGCAATAAAATCATCCCATGGGCAGTTAGCCATTGTTCCAAGCAAATTGAAAGCTTTTTTTAAAGTACCAAATATGAGAATTTCTGCAAGAAGTTTTCTCATGACTGAACATTCCTATCACTAATTTTTCTTTGCTTTCTTCATTTAAAATTTTGAAATTAATGGATTTTATTATATGTTAGGGAATAATATCATCATTCCACATTTATAGTAAGGCTTTGAAAAACACCAATCAAATTTAGATTGCTTACTCCAAATTTAGATTGCATCCATTATGCCCTTATTTTGTTTTAAGCAGCCAAATACAAGGTTGCTAGGAAACACTTTGCAATATAGCAAAAGAGAATATTGTCAGTCTGTTATTCTAGCAACTTCAACACAAACCAATTGCTTTTTTCTTTCTTTCATTTTTTTGGTGATGGTAGTAGAGAAATTCCTGTTGATTAAAAATTCTAAAGGAAGACTAATCTGAAATGCAGACAGTTTGTTCTGTGTTATGATAGGCTACTTTGATGCCCATCCTAGCATCACATATAGCTATGTATATAACATTTCAGTTGCACTGCTTTGACCACAGACATCTTTCTAATGTACATATTTGTTCAATTCATGTGCTGATTAATTTTGAACCACATCTGCATTTAAAGTTGTAATGAACTTAGAGGAAGGCCCAATATTCCATGGACCTTGGTATCTCCTAGGGTTCATCTCTTCATATGTTAAGTTTTGTTTGTTTGCTTGCTTTTTTATGTGGACCTGGCATGGTTCTTTATATGCAAGAATACTCTTAGTTCATACATAATCCTACCTGCAAGATTTAGCTATCACTCAGCCCACATGCATGTATGTATGCATGCATGTTTGTATAATAAAAATTAAAGATGGATACACTGTTGTGATGTTTAGAAGTGTTCTCTTTTAAAATTAATAAAAGGTTTGTGAGTGTTTAAGTTGCCATGGCCGCAGTTTTGTAGTGTGGCCTCATACAACTGGTCAAAAAGCCCAAAAGACTGGTGGTTGATCTATATCTACAAGTCAAGCTAGGAATAAGTGTACATTTATAATTTTAAAAGTTGTCTTGCCTGTACATGCATTACCTAGGCATATTCCTTTTGTATGAGCATAGAAAAGAATACTTGATCACCTAGTAAGTCTGTTCTATGTATGTAGTTTATATACAAAATGTAGGTTTGCTGATTCATGTTTCAAAAAGGGCATGAATTCTCATATATAACATGGTCTTCATATAACATGTAAAAACATAACATGTAAAAAATGAAAATAAGAATGTGATTGGAATTCACATAAATTTTTCATGAGATTCTTGGAAGGAAGCTAAAGAAATAAGTAAATAATTATTCTACCCCATCTATTGATGATCCTACCTTCAAACTGGAAATATTTCAACTTCATTAAATGCAAAGATTTTTAAAAAGTGAAGTTCTCAAAAAAAGTTTGAAAAATATTTTATACACCCATGCACCCATGCATGAAAAATATTTTACACACCCATGGAGGGACGGAGGGAGAGAGAGAGAGAGAGAGAGACAGAGACAGAGACAGAGACAGAGACAGAGACAGAGACAGAGACAGAGACAGAGATATTTTTAATGATGCATAGTCCTAGTTTCTGGAGATCTCATAGAGATCAAAATCCCAAGAATAGGGGGCCAATCCTGCAGAAAAATATTGAGTTACTAACATGGAAAAATCTATTTAAGTGACAAAGAAAGAACCTATTTAGGTTGTCAATATATTTCAGAACATGAATTTTAGTGATCTGTCAAGAGATTTCTGGAGTCAATACTGGAAGTGGAACGAATGTTAACTGTGATGAGCATAGGTAGTTACGATGACTAAAATGGCAACTACTCCTCTTTCTAAGATTTCATTTGTAGTGAAGAGTCAGTGAAACATGTGGGTGGAAGTCTTTTTTTTCTATTGTTAAGTCTGGCAATTGAAATGGAACCAAAAAAGAAAAGCTAAGGATTTGGTTCTAGAAAACCTTTTTAAAGAAAGATTCACCAAAGTATAGTAAATGGCTTTGTCTGTAGACTTATGTTGCAACCCATGAATGAGGACAATATAATAGTACCAAATAGATTTCATTGGTGGATTAAATACAGTCTTTTCATTCAAAAATAAAAGCTTCTTTTTCCAAAAGAGTTACTCTTTCAACTCCTAAGAGCTGCACTTGTCAGAGATAAATGACAGGAAAGCATGCTAGTCTCCAGAGAGAAAATGTAAAACAGAAACAGGTTTTGGGTCTTGAGATGGATTCTTAGAGAAAGCCAAAAGATGATAAAGATTAAAGAAGTATTTTACCCAGGCAATTTCTACACAAGAGAATAATATCATACTGAGGGATGTATGCATATTTCACATTCTGTTTAAAACTTAAATTGAACTTCATAATGTCTATTGCATGTTAAAAATATGGCAGACAAATTAAATCAATAAAAGAGGTTTGTATAAGATCTTATAGTGATTAAGGCACCAGGATAGAAACCAGAAGAGTGTGAGTTCTAATCCTGCCTTAGTCATAAAAGCTAGTTGGGTGACCTTGGGCTAGTCATTGTCTCACAGCACAACTCACCTCATAGGGTTGTTATTGTGTGAAAAATAGGAGGAGGGAGGAGATATGTTTTTACCTTGTAAAAATAATAAAGGCAATAAATAAATATAGCCATACCTATGTAAAACATGTTTAGAGAAGGTAGAAGCATTGGAATGACCTTGACTTATCTTAAACAAAATTTTCATGATATCATGGATTCATCCCAGTTAGTATCTGGTGCCACATATATATCAGGGTATACAGTATGTTGGACTTCATACTGAAAATAAAAGATTCTGAAAATAAAAGCTCTCTATATAGTCTGTTTTGCATAATTGTTGGTGTTTTAGGTTTTAAATTGGTAGGATGGCATAAACATTTGTAGGGCTAGAAGATCAATTAAAATAGGTCTCAGTGATTGAAGATGTCTACAGATTTATAAGTAAAGAAAAATATAAAATGGAGAGAGAGGGGGGATTGTTATTATGCTGTTCAGAAATTTTGCACCTCATCTATTGGCGATATCGTGAAAGCTCTGGTTGATTCAAAGGTTGTGATGTTCATCATTCTTTGTAGACGATGTTCGCCAGATTGATCTCAAATTGCACACTAGAATAGGTCATAGGGAGATAACTATGAAAACCAATAGTTAAGTTCAAATTGAATCTTTCCAGCTTGCAGGTCGTGAAGAGATGGGGACCATGACCTATCTACTAGATATTTGTCTCTCCTTTTTTTTATTAATCATTCAAATCTGTAAGAAAAACATAGGGTTCCAATTCATAAAACAGAATATTTATTTTGAACTTATGAATAGTAAGGCATCCCCCATTTAGATGTCTTGTCTTCTACCCATAAATGTATAAAAAGTAGACACTAGCAAAGCTGCATATATTCTTTCATTATTTTGTTTTTCCCTTTCAAAATATTCCCTTCAATATTAAAACAGTTTTTCCTTTCCCCCTCTTTCTATTCTTAGATATGTCAATTAGGAATTTAGAACATTTGCTTAAAACAGATCTGCCCTAATTGATTACTGCTGTGTAGAGCTTGAAAACAATTTTGATATGATTGGGATACTGATAAGACAGCAACCTTGAGAAAAATAGCATGGTCAGCAATAGCATGATCAGCAAGTTCCCTGCATATATACTAATTAAAAAAAGTTTATTCATAAAGCAAAATGGCTACTCTCTAATTCAAATGAAATCCATCACAAAGGGAGAATCTGTCTTCTTTACTACATTAGTTAATTAATGTGTTACCACATGCCTAAAGGTAACTGTTATTGAAAAAGTTTCCCCTTTACAAAGGAAAACTTTCCAATTATAAATCAGTCACTAATATTCCAGTAGTGGATTCGAAATTTTTTACTACCAGTTCTGTGGGCATGGCTGGGTGTGGAAGGATACTGCAAAATCTCCATTCCCACCCCACTCCTGGGTGAAAATTACTACAAAATCCCATTCCGTCCCCACCCCACTAACCTGCTTTCCAGCTCCGTTCTCCTGTGCAGGACAACAAAAGAAGACCCAGTTGATCAGCTGGGACTCGGGAGGCAGAGAGTAGATAGAGGTGGGTCAGAGGTGGTATTTGTCAATTCGCTGAGCTACTCAAAATTTCTGCTACAGGTTCTCCAGAAGTGCTCAGACCCTGCTGAATACCACCTCTGTAATATTCCATTCTTGAGGAAGATCAATGAGAAATTCAATATGCCTGAACAACACCAATTTTCTGGATTTATTTCTATCTGAATTTTGCCTGAATCATGGTACTTAAAATGCTTTTATCACCTTGGTAAATGATCTGTGCTAGTAGCTAGGCAGAGGGGTATGATCCTTCTAAATGTCCTGGGCCTCTTAGCAACTTTCAATATCATTAATGATGGTATTCTTCTTCATTGCTTGACTAGGTAGGGTCAGGGGTGCTATTTTGTAGTGGTAATGAAACTCCCTGTTGGTATATGCCCAGAAAGTGGTGCTTAGAGAACTATTTCTAACATCTAGATCATGTTTATGATGCCCCTCATCTCCTATATATCTTATTCAACATCTAACAATTAAGAAAAACCATTCTAAGCTTTGGAGTGTGGCATTATCGGTGTACTTATGGCACTCAATTCTACAGCTCTATAACTTTAAATTCCAAAGAACAATCCATACTTTTGAATACTGCTTAATCCTTATGATGAGTTGAAATTAAACCTACACCAATCAATAGTGTGGTTGCTAAAAGAAAGCTAATCCCTGGAAATGAGGTAACACGTGTTCTTAAAAAAAGTTATTCTGCTAGAATAATACAATTTGGGTGTGTTCTTTGAATACTAGCTGCCACAGTATTTGCAGGTGACAACTGTGGTAAAGAGCTTGTTTGCATAATTATTAGTAATGTGCCAAAGGAAGCCCTTCCTGAATTGGTTGGACTTAAGACATCTTGCCAGAGTCTAGATAATGCTGTTAACTGTTGCAATCTATTGAATTAAAGTTTGAAATTGAATTGAATTGAAACATTTAGAAAGTGTGCAGAAACTGGTGCAAAATGTTGTAGTTCATTCCTATGTATGGTTTAGAATAATGATACTTCTCCTGAACTGATTACTAATTGCCCTCCAAGCACAATTCATTTGAAAACCTGTAATGGTTTTGGGGTCTGAATAGTTGTAGAACCACTGCTCCCTCTTATAAAACTGTATAGAACCTTAGATCAGCAGGAGACCTCCAAGGGTTAGAAGCTTGACTGGGTAGAAAAGGACCATTATCTGCATGCCTCCCTGGCTGTGAAATATGTTGCCTTTGGAATTCTGGGAGCTGAAGTCCTCATATCTTAAAGTTGCTGAGGTTGAGAAACCCTGCCCCAGAAAGATACACTGATCCCCCAAATATTTAGGAAAATGTAACTTTAATATTTCTTCTATCAGGCTGCTAAAATTTATTTACACGAATGTATTTTTGGTTGCATAAATGCTTGCCTTCAGAAACTCTTTAATATTTATAGATATAAGTAATAATACTTATTTCTAGTTATGGAAAGGCGTTTTATGTATGTCTTCTTAGCAGTAAGCTTTATTTAATCAATTTGGACATGTTTTTAAGTAAGCCATGATAGAATCACACAATTACCATTTTGTATATTCTTCACTCTCCACTATTAAATTTATAATTCCCACTAACATTCAAACATATATACAACATAAACAATAATTTAGAGATCTGAGTACCTTATTGCACCAGAACCAATTCATCCCTTGGGCCTCCCTGAATTTCATAACCTTTATTACATTGCAATGGAATTCTGTCCATGTGAAAGGAAGTTTGAAGGTTTGGCATTGAGCCAAACTTTCATTTAATTGGCAGGGAGGGATGGGATTGAATGGGATGGGATTAGGAACAGGAGGATGGTCTATACATATGTCAGTGTGTCTGTGTTTCAGTGTGTACTGAAAGGTCTGATCTGATGAACTGTCAAGCTCAAGAGCCAGTAGGCATTCAATCACCTAGAGTACATCAGGAAGAATTGTGGATAGAATAAGGTAATGAAGGGTTAGAACCTAATCACATAATTGCACTAGCAGAACAGAAGTAAAGTGAATTAGCATGACTATCCAAAGGCAAGGACAACAGTGCTCCTAATTGGACCTAACGTTTATACACTATTCGTTCTATGGTATTTTTTGTTTCATTTGTATTTTGAAGTTCCACCATTAACGTATTGTCCTGAATATTTCAGTCACAATCTCTTATTCCAGGCAAGGTTTATGTATTCTGTTAAACAAACAAACAGACTTAGCGCCTTTTCCTTTAAAAAAAATTGCCTAAATGCATTCCTTTTAAGCTAACAATTCAGGTTGTTGGATGGTAAATGATTAACTGAACCTAGATAATTTATGTTTCTAAAAAGCTACTCTGTTTCATGTTCTGTCTGTCTATTATGCAGGTTCCTGAAGGATACATCACCCATTTCTAAAGCGAGGATTGACAGAACAAGTCACTCATGGGATAAATGGCAGCATTGTATCTAGATGTGTCAGATGGCACATAATTTTTCTTCAAGGAGAATGTACATATTTCATAATTATGGTCACTATGCTGGGATAAGTCAATATGAATCATAATGAAGTGTCTACAAAAATATTTAAAAATACCTGGGAAATTGCTATGGATATAAAATAAATGCACATATAAAATGCTTCTCATATGCAGGGAACAGTAATGCAATCTATGTTGAGCCAAATAGCTCCAGGGTTTCACATAAAAATGCACTTTTTAAAAAAGTTAGTGATATTATAATATCTGCTTAACAACTAATTCTCACAACACTATCAAACTATTTAGTAAGTGTATTAATATTTTTCTTCTCATCTTTCCTATTATCTATCTCCTTTTCTGCTTATGACTATAACTTTGTTGTTTGTATCTTTATGATTTATATTGTTTTATTTAGTTTTCTAGTATGATTTAAGTTAATTTTATCAGTAAATGGGGTATCTTATGATTTATGATGTATTTTTATGTATGACTATGATCATGATTTATCACTTACAGCTTTTATGTACAATGAGAGTGTACACAGTGAAGATTAATTTCTTGCATCTCCAATCATACGTGGCCAATACAGAATTCTATTCTATGCTATTCTGAATTCTATTCTATGGATTAAGATAAGGACAATACTTCAGCCTCAAAAGATCCATTTCTGAAAAAAACGTACTTCATCAATGAAGGAAGTGATCTACTGAAATTTAAATTTATAGTGATTCCAAAAGCAATTAAACAGTACTTTTTAAAATAAAATATAGGAGAATCTACCACCTTCTGACTATTTGCCTTCCTGGACAGGCATAGCTGGTAACATTGCTTATTGACCCTATAAACTCTATGCAGTTTTTGCAACTTTTTTTTCAACATGTGTGTTACCATTCCTGTCTACCTATTATGAAATAATACAGGTAGTGCTCAACTTATAACAGTTTACTTAGTGACCGTTCAAAGTTACAATGGCACTGAAAAAAGTGATTTATGAGCATTTTTCACACTTATTACCACTGCAGCATCTTCATGGTCACATGATTTACATTTGGATGTTTAGCAACTGACTCACATTTATGACAGTTGCAGTGTCCCTGTGTCATATGATCACCTTTTGCCACCTTCCAATGAGCAACACCAATGAGGAAACCAGATTGACTTAACAACCAATGTTACTAATTTAACAACTGCAGTGATTCACTTAACAAACATGGCAAGAAAAGTCATAAAATAGGGGAAAAAACAAAGTCTTCACTTAGCAATCTAAATTTTGGGCTCAGTTGTTGTCGTAAGTAGAAAATTATGACAGTATTGAAACAAGAGACTTTCAATAAGTCTTCAAAATTATGGCCATTGTAGCATCTCCATGGTCACATGATAATAATTTGTGTTCTTGACAATTGGCTCATATTTATAATCTTCACAGCAATCTGTGGTCACGTGACAAATTATCAAATATATTTTCTGTATAAGAAGATAGTAATGAAAGGCACCCATCTCTGATGTAATTAAATTTTATGTTCTTTAAGCATTCCACTAAATTAAGAAGAGATGCTTTCCTGCAAATAGAAAAATCTAGACAAATGAAATTATCCTCACTTCCAGATCAGCATAGAATAAACTAAATTGGTTGATCCCAAAATTTTGGAAATATGATGTAATTTTGGAAGTTTGTAACTTCCATATAGCATAGGGCAATTCAATGAGCAATTCAAAATTGTGAAAGGCAAAACCCATTCATGATGACTTGTGCAATTATTTTTATACTTAAAATAAGAATAACTTCAACATCCTGAAAAGGAAGGAAAGCACCTGTCCATCCCCAAACTATTTTAAGTGACTCTCTTTATCCACTCAGCAGTTGCTACCACTGAGACAAACAAGTTAAAGTAGATTTTGTTCTTATCATCAAGGACCCCATTTTGTTTCAGTGTTCCAAAAAGTATAAAGCAGGGTAATCATTGCTTATTGCTGATTTCCAACTGAACATAATTGATCAGCGAAACCCTTTGTGTTCTCTTTTCTCTAAAACACAACAAGAATACCCAACATTATTTGGAATATATTTCTATTTCTTTTCTAAGTACAGAAATAAAAATAGTACCACTCCTAATCAGAAATGCACAATTTCCATCAGCTTGAGGGCTGAACTGAGCTTTGTAAGACATGGTGAGAACCATGCTTCAAAATTAGCCTTGGGAGGAGAGTTTGAGTATTTAAGACATGGAATTGAGGACCTTACACTTCAGCAAGTCTTAAGCCACAAAGTTACTTATTTAGAATATAATTATTTAATGGCCAAATGTGATTGGACACACAAGGACTTTTTTCCCCGATGCATGAACTTACAGCATACATACAAAGTGATAAGTCATAGATCATAAATCATAGTTACAATCATTAATCATAAGATACAAATAACAAATGATAAGTCATAAGATAGGAGAAGGTAGTAGGAAAGATGAGAAGATGAGAAAATGAGAAGGATAATAGCAACACAGTGACTACATCTTTAGGCCTAAGGCAATATTGTGGAAATTAGGTGTTCAGCAGAGTGATGGCATGGGGGGGGGAACTATAGTTGTGTCTAGCTGAAGTTGATTATTTACTTTCCAAACCCCCTAATGCAAAAAGGGCCAATATATTTGACTCCCCCATTTTAGAAGCTGAAAAAAATGCTTACCAGCAGCAAATGGTTTGGGGGAAGTATTTAAAAAAAACTGTCTGATTTTCCTTTTGTGATTGTCCCTTGAGAATCAACTTTGTGTCACTGAACCTTGAATTTTACCCATTGTACTTAGGCATCCAAATATAACTTTGCTGGTTTCTTAATGCCTCCCTTAGTTTGTTCGATAAATTACTTCCATTCTGTCTCACTTATTTGCAATGATCAATAATAGTCCATTAGTGGAATATATTTCTGGTTTAGTAATGTAGGTTTGCTATGGTAAATGCTAGTGATAAACTTTGCACTTAATGCTTTATAGTTAGTTTTGTCCTTGAGCTAACTTTCCTGCTGTGATCTGCATGGTAAAGATATGACTTTATTCTTCCCAACATCCTGGTTGTTTCTATGTCTGTTGAATACACCTGATCCAAGTTCACAAATATATCTGAAATATCGTGTAACAAGCCAAGCTTCTGAACCACTAAAGGTCACACTAAAATAGCAAAAGAAATAGTCCTTAGACTTATGTACTGCTTCATAGTGCTTTTACAGGCCTAAGTGTTTACAGAGCCAACACATTGCCCTCAACAATCTGGGTCCTCATTTTACCAACCTTGGAAAGATGAAAGTCTGTGTCAGTCTTGAGTGGCCAGGTTGAACTCCTGGCAATGGGCAGAACTATCTTGAAATACTGCATTTTAACCTTGGCATGATCGGGATAGATAATCCAGGTATTTTCCCCTCAAGAAGTAATATTTCATGTTATTGTTTAATATTACCATTTGATTGGTTGGATTTGTTAGTCACCAAATTAAAACCAACTCCTGGTGGCTGATAATATTATAATTTTCATTAGAGTTCATCTCCTCCTTTCTCAGGGAACCAAGTGGTGCTCCTAGTTTTCTAAACTTTTTGTATTCTCATGCCAAATCTAGTGTATGTGATATTAAAAGATATCTGCAGAATTGTATTTATGCAATCAGCTGCATACATAATCAAGGATTTCAACCTGCATTTCCATAGTTTAGAAAACTGGCCCTGGTCTAATAGACCCATGTTACTATACGTCTACTATACCAACAAGGAATGTTATTAATCCTATCTTTTGTTATTGTGATAAAATCTGCATTATTCTGCAATGTTCTTTTTCGGATTTTGCTTTTCATCTTCTCAGCATGGAGAACAGCCTGAAGTTAGATGACAAACGTCTGCCCAGGGATATCTGCCTAAAAAGTTGCCCAAATCACTTATAAAAATAAGAATCTAAGGATAGCATATATTTAGTTCATCAATATCCCACTCATTCTCTTTTCATAAAGTCTAAAGCCATGTAATGCTTCAGATTCAACTCCAAGAACTTTGTCCTCCTAGTGGGACAAATATTCAGTATTGCTGTTATTTGTGCTCCATGTTCAGCTTATGTATACACAGCCTGTTTAGACACATGGATCTTGTAAGCCTCCCTTGCTTTCTGCTTCAGTTTTCCAGGGAGGGATGGCTACAGCCTTGGTAAACAGGGAAATAATTAAGAACACATACAAATCAGAGAAGTACATCAGATTCTTTGAAATACATGGAGACCCAATGAATTTGAAATAGCAGCAAGACTTAAATAGAAAGTCAAAGAGTGCCTGGGATCCCTTTTATCTATAAAATAGCTGATCATTTTCAATAGAGTTGAAAATTAACCAGTACTTAGTTTTCTTTAAGTCTGGTAACATTTCTCCTTTGATACTCCTTTGATACTCTTGAGGAAGGAGGAGTTCATCTCCTCCTTCCTCACAAAACCAAGTGGACCTAGGAAAAGAAACAAAGGTATTTTAAAGAAACAAGTATTTTTAAAAGTTGCAAGTAAGTGCTACATCAATGCCTTTGTATACATTTTGGAATAAAATGTGAAGAGCTGCATGTCCCTTTCAGTGATATTGCATTGTGGAACCAGTTGCTTTTATTGATGTTTAGGAGTCATTTCATCCATATTGAGATGGATTGCGATTACTATCAATAGATTCTATCCAGCCTTCAGACTGGATAAATCATTCAGAGGGTTTCTTCAGGTAATACTGATATGCAAAAATGTCAATATTCCTTGATAAGTTTTGATTTAGAGATGGAAAAAAATGAATGACTAAACAAATAATAGTTCTATGTTCTTAATCCAGGAACACAACATCTGAGCATACACATCAGAAACAAATAAATAATACCATATGGCCTTTTGAAAGGTCAAAAAACCAAGTGTGCTAGTTTGTTATTGGAATATCCACTGCATAGAACTAGACTAAGCAGGAAACAACAGAATTGAACAATGATTGGATGGAAGGGTGAAAATCAAGTAATAGATACATCATAATCATGTACAAGATAAATAAGTGGATTATGATTTATAAAAAAGAAATCTGACAAAACTATGCAGAGTCCATGACCTAAGATGTTTTGCACTCATATAGACTATCTGTATCATGTTCTCGCTTATCTTCACGAAGTTTCATTGGGCATTGAGAAGTTGCTTAAAATAATCAATCAGCCTAAGAAAACAAGAACTGGAGAATTCACTTACAAAATAAATTTATAAAATGTAAGAAGGAGGGGTGGGAAAGAAGTTAAAGAAATAATAATATTAAATTGGCCATGAAATAAGATATGCGCTTATAAAAAAGAGAAGTAACTATATTCTATTACTTTCATCACAACTCTCATCACTAACCTGCCCCTTTGTTTGTTTGTTTGTTTGTTAAATTTATAGCAGTAGCACTTAGACTTAAGCTTCCCAGTGCTTTACAGCTCTCTCTAAGCAGTTTACAGAGTCAGCCTATTGCCCCCAACAATCTGGGTCCTCATTTTACCCATCTCAGGAGGATGGAAGACTGAATCAACATTGAGCCAGTGAAAATGGAACTGCTGGAAGTCAGCAGTCAGCAGAAGTAGACTGCAATACTGCATTCTAATCACTGTGTCACCATGGCTCTTATATGTAGAACATATCCTATAGATATTCCGAATTTCAGGCCACCATACATAGCATTTCTCTTCCTCCCTTTCCATGTTGTGTGAGTGTGTCTGTTTGTAAAAACAACTTAGTGAGTTAAGTAGGTTAGTCTGAGAGAGAGTGCCTGGCCCAGATTCATTCAGTGAGTTCCATGTCAAAGAATGAACCTCAACCTAAATCTCCCCATTCTTAGTTCAATATCTCAATTGCCACTCTGAACTGGCTCAGAAAATCTGTGTGTTCATTTATCTGTTCTATTCCTTTTCTATGAATCACTGTCCTAAAGAACATTAGCAATTCATGACAGTTATAAATAAGTCATTCACATTTGTTGAAGCTCATGTACCTCTGGTTATATACTCAAGAAAGCTAAAATAAGAGACTAGCTTTCTAGCTTTGTCATGATTTACATCAACATTACTTTTGTGTTCTATGAACAGTGATCAGGGAGGGAAGTGAAATCAAATCAAACCAATTACACAATCAATGCCATGTTCCCTTTTAACATGTATTATACACATGTAAAAAAGGGGACAGCTATCACAAAGTAGAAAATATAAATAAGATGACCTTAATGGACATATTCAAGTTCCATTGCCAATTAAATAAGGAATAAAACCTGGTCCAAATCCAGAACATTCAGATAACTTCAGAAGCAGCTCACTAGATGCCTGTTTATTTCATTAAGATAGAGGAGGTACAATATAATCAGACTTGCAAGATTCTGTTTCTATAGTCAGTCTCAATAAAAACAGTTCTAACCTCCCTTTCAGTTAACTTCTTGATCTGGTCTATCTAGTGAGGCTCATACATGGGTACATCTACCACCTTTACATTTTTGATGCCTTCTCTGACACTCACTGTTGCATATTGTCCATTGATAAATGTTATGCAAATTTATTTATTTTTCCTAGGGTACAACTACTTGCTTCTTTTATGTGGCTTTCATTAGTGGCTAAAATAGATTTACTTAAATTTTATTGAGGAAGTTGATGGAAAGGTTATTCTGAATCAAGTCAGTTTGGCACAGTAGGGGTGGAGCTCATTAGGAAAATAGGACTTTATGAATAAACATTCACTTATTCATAGCTTAAACACAATACTTTGTGGATCATGTTGGGCTAGTATTTGAATTAGTATTCAAAGGACTATTAGCTGGCATCATTTTGATTCATTTTCACAAATGAGGAGGAAAATGAATGATTGTTACAACTCATGTATAATATTTTGGCTTTTCTTACATCAGCCATGTATTTTTTCCCACTGAAATATTTTCTCTCCTTTTCCATATCCCTCCTTAAGTAACGTATAGCATTTTAATATTAAACATATTTTTGATTTTGATTTCTTTCCCCAAACAGCAATTGGAAAAGGTGTTTTCATTTTTTTGTTTTATTTTAATGAAAATGCATTTGGACTTATGGTGGGTTTGAGTACCATCTTTTTAAAAGGGAAATATGAATATATGAATGCTAATAGTGACATTATTTCCAATTAGATGTGTTACTGAATTACCCATTTTCCCACGCACTAAATTGTTAATCCTTGAAATTTCTCTCTTCACAAAGCATAGACATTGACTTGCAACACTGACCGATTCTAAATGTCATACCAAAATACCAAGTTAGATAGGAATGAAATACAGACCATAAGTGCCTGTACAAGAACTTGCATTGATTTTCTAAATCTTTATTTCATTCTTCATAATAAATGTATAATGAACTTTTTTCAGTTCCTATAGATTTGCAACAGTTCTAATGGAACTGGGTTAGATACATTTTTCTTGTTTAAAACAAGAAAAAGGACAACTCTTATTAGAAATAGAATATATATGCATTCAATAATTTACACTATAACAAATATGTATTTATGTTAAAAAGAGAGAGAATGAGTGAATCTTTCCATGATAAAATATAAACTCGGAGTGTCTAAATTGTGGCCTTTCCAGCTTACTGACCAGATAGCAGAAAGAGATAGGAACAGATGGATTGACAAAATCAGATGCAGAATTTGAGACTTTAAGTCTGTATCTGTCCCATACTGTTTGCAAGTACAGTTCTTATAGATCTGCAGAATATATTACTGAAATGTAAATTTTAAGAATATCAAAAAGAGAAAAAAATTAGCAAAATAAAATAAAATCCAATTTATTTACAGTAATCTTACATACAAATTAAACCTAATTAGCTGATTCAGTGGTGGTATTCTACCAGTTCAGCCTGGTTCAACTGAACTGGTAGTTCTGAAGATCATCTGGGAGTGAATTGATGATCAACTGATCACTCTGGTGATCAACTGCTGGGCCTGCCCGCCCACTTTTTACTGACCTTTATTTTCTGCTTTTGAAGCTCAGCTATGTTGCACGGCACAGTGGATTGCCGCGCATCAGCTGTTGAAGACACAGGGAGAATTCAAGAGTATAGGAGAAAGTCAGTAGGAAAGCCTCTGCATGAATGCAAAGCATGCATTTGCCGTATGCATGTGCAAAACATGTGTGTTCGTGCAAAGCATGCCCACCAGGCCAAGCCCACCAAACCGGTGATAAAACAATTTGAATCCCACCACTGACTAATTCCTCTACTTTTTCTTATGCGATATAGTCCCAGCATATAATGGGCTTGCATAGGTCCAGAAAAAAAATGTTCACCCTTTTATTAGAGGTTCAAATAATCCAGCCCAACAAAAGGAAGCATCATATATCTAAAATGATTGTATTGATAATTTATTTTAATTACACTTGGAATACAAAATTAATATTATGTGTATATCCAAATTTATGTACACATATTTTATCCAAAAATATTTAATCCCAAAACTGTAGATATTAGTAATCTTGAAAATCCATCCAGAAAGAATAGTCTACACATTTCTAGGTATGAAATCTACATTCACCCTATAAGCATGGATCTTGCTAATCATCTAATATTATTTCAGTTTGAGTTTTATTTCCCTTGTGCAGATTAACAACTGATCCAGCAGTAAAGGCTGGAATGAAGATTAATGCAGTAATTTATCAGTACCATAATTTGTTTTCCATATAGAAAACTCTGGTCAACTTGAGAAGTATAAGTATTTATCCAAAGTTAGGCTTTTCCACCAATGTGGTAATGTATGTTGCGTTTGTGCTTACATAGCAGGAGTGCTTGGCTTGCTACACTAAAAAGAAAGGAAGCCATGCATTATTCATGAAAGAATTTGCAGAACATGTTTGAGATGGAAGATAATAATATACAAAGCTTCCCCCTTGCAGAGATGAAGAGCTGGTGAAGTAATGGTGGGCATCTGAGTTTCTCTATCTGTGTTTCTTCTAAGTTTGAAGAAGAAAAGAAATATTTTAGTAATTGTTTTAAAATATAGTCCCTCTGAAGTGTAGCTCCTTTCTTTCTGTATAAAACTTCAGAGTATTTGGTATTCATACATTTTAAACCAGCCATTATTGCAATGTCAAATATTTCCAATAAAACCCAAATTCATTGAGAAGGTTTTCATGGCAGCCAGAAATATCAGTCCCCTACAAGATAATTTGAACTCGATGGATCAATGGATTTTTCATAGAAGCATCCTTAGAAACAAATGATTTTCTGACCTTTGTAGATTGTAGCAAAAATAGTATAGCTTGAATTCAAACTATTTGAAATTTACAGCATACTTGAAACAAGTCTCTCATCTACCTATCTGTAATCCAAGTGGAAGCAAAGCTGATATAGTTTGAATCCAAATATCTTGCAGTTTACATTCTATTAGAGATTGAAACATGTCTCCCACCAACCTATCAGGCAACTAGATGGAACACCTGCCTAAAAATTCCTAGTGGGGGCTGAAAGGGGTTCTTTTAAAAAAAGAAAGAAAGAATTGCAGTGGCCAAAAAGCTTTTTTTCCAACTTTCTTTTAATATTAAAAAAGCAAAGAAGCTCCTTCAAATAAGCCCTTCTCTCTCCCACCCTTCCATGTCATGATACAATCATATGACTTCATTTTTACACTGTGAATTTGCTTTCATTATGAAGTATTACATTTGTTTTGCTACCTCATTCTCAGAATTATTTCTGAGTCTACAGTTTCTGTAGAGACAAAATAGCAATTATTTTGTCAGGGTTCCAAGTGATAAATCCACTACAAGCAAGAACTCCGAGGCTGGTGAATTCCTTGAAGAATAGCTTTATTGGAACTATCATATTGTCACATATTTGATAAAAACCAACTCTGAGGAGCCCCTTGGTTTTTACCTATTTAAAAGTAAAAGTTTTTCCCTCAATCCCAAAGAATCAGACACATAGCCCAATCACTGCAGCATCTGCTGGTCTGCTGACATCACTCTTCCTTCTTTCGGCCAGGTGTGAGAATGTCCTTCATTCCCAGGAGAAAGTATTTTATTTTGACTACACAAACCCAGCTATATCTAATCCCCTCTCCCTATCCCTTGCTACACTGAAGCTCTAAAATGGCTTTGTCCAGGTCAGCTTCAGGGTTGACACCTTTCATATGACACACTAAAGCACTAGATTTGACAAGGAGTAAGAAGCTTAGTTGTGTGAACATAGTTTATAGCTGTATCAATAAATGAAAGTTAATGAGAGTTAACTAGCCAATATTAGTCAATAGGTGAGTTTTGATAATTTACTGTAGGCAACCTAAACAGACAAAGATATTAGAAACACCAATCAAGCAGAACACAGCTAACCCCAAGACCAATAAACACAGACCAAAACTCCCAACCAATCAGAATGAAGAAAAAACCATTCTGGCACAGCAATAGGCTAGCCCTAAATTCAAAACCAAGGCACTATAAAAGTCTAACTCACAGATGAACACAATACAGAAGCCTGATG
>JANHFN010000674.1:81794-98099 GCA_032468175.1 Toxicocalamus goodenoughensis
TCCAAAAACAAAGTCCAGTATCATAAACAAAGTTCAGTAAATGGAGTTTGCTAACAGTTTGCAAGACTCATAGCAATTCAAGCAGAATGACAATCAGGCAAAAGACAATAAGGAAATGCAAGAAGAAGAGCAAACCAGGTTTCTGGCTCCATTCTATAACCATCGGAGGAACCTCAGCCAATCACAATTACAGCACTTTCTTAAAGATACAACAGTATTAAATAATTATCCTGGTTTATATGTTGCCAACCCAACTGTTAGGTGACTATCATTCCTAACATTGGGAGAGAGGCAAATCTAGAAATAGTAATGAATAGAATACATTGGATGATATATGGCTATTTGTGGGGAAGAGATTGGACAAATAAATTATGTATAATGATGAATAGTCTTACATTTGTTTTGCTTCTTTCTGCTTACATATTTAGTTATTTATTTTTATTTATTTATTTGATTTGTCAATTGCTTACAAGGTAATAGATATAATTATAAACGTGAGTAAGAATACAGGAAATACATACAAATAAATGGGGACAATAGTACAGGGATGGTAGGCATGATGGTGCACTTATTCATCATCTTATGCATATATCCTTACCTGCCTGCTTGTCTACCTGTAAGACACTGGGACTTGTTTAACGACCTGAAATCTTGCTTAACAACAGCAATGCTGAATGTTGGAGTTATAAGCAATGCAGTCATACGACACTGTACTTTATTGTCATATTGCTTAGTTATGGAACTTGGGATTCCAATCCCAATTATCATTGTTAACCAGTGACTACTTAAATACTGACCAACCATGTAAACCCATTCCAGGTATAAGCAATAGACATTTGCAATTCATAGCCTGGAAAAGAGAAAATGTCATATTATTTCCTGCAAAAAAATTAATTAGTCTTATTCACTTGGTTTTACCATCCAATTTTCTTTCATTTTTATCAGATGATTTCCCCATGTCTCTACCCTCTTTTGCAATTGCTCACCTTCCCAATTCAGTAAACTCCAAACATCCTCATTTCTTTAATCACTGCATTCAAAAATTGCAGTTTCTCCCTCCATATCTGAGAGCACCGAAGAACAAAATATTTACCTCTCTCCAATCATTAGATATTTGAAGGAAAGATCATCAGTTTCAAAGTGACTAATGAACTTCTGAACGTTATTACGTTAGTCAACTAACAATGCCAAATCTTTGTCTTCAGTCAGGAAAACAGGGAGGAGGGGGTAGAAAATCACCAGAATTAGAGATGGAAAATTAGAGATGAAAAATCCATTATGTTTTCCCCACTCATCTTTCTAACTGAGAAATGTGCCAACTGTCATGTCTTATGGCCTAATTAAAGGTATTATTCTTAATGGAGTCCTTTATGATGACTTACAAAATAATTACTTTGGCAGCTATTATCTGAGATTGCATTGCATTCCATCTTATCGGCCACACATAACCTCAGGTGGAAATACATGTATAGGGGGATTTCAACCTGCACAGTATCAGTCATAAATTCATTGTGGTCATTAAGTAAGTCACAAAGGACCATGACCAATTTTGCTGCAGTTGTAAGGCAAAGCTATGGGGCATTTTTTTCAGGAAACCAGAAGTAAATGCCAATTTCTGGGGGGGGAGTATAAATTGTGGTCACAGGACCATGGAGCCCTGCAAACGACCATAAATGCAGACTGGTTGCTCAGTGCACAAAATATGCTCACGTGACTGCAGAGGACAGCTATCAGGACTTCAAATCTAGATCATATATTTCTTTTTAGTAGTCTGTCATAGTTTCAAACACTTGCTAAATGACAACCTATAAAAAGATATTTCATTGAAGACAGGCTGCTACAGGGGTTTAAAAAATTAACTATTACAACTGATTTTCTCCTTCTATAAAACTTGATTCCCCCAAAATTTGACAAGTTCCTAACCCATCGTGTTTTACAAAAGCCGTTAAATTAAATTTAATTAAATATGTAGCCAATAAAGAAATAAGTGGTGTGTCCATTCCACCATTGTGAGCTCTATACCAGGGGTGTCAAACTGGCAGCCCACAGGCCGGATGCATCACATACAGGCCATGCCCATCCCAGCTCTGCAACGGGGAAAACATTGCAACATGACATGGGGAGTTTGACACCCATATTCTAAATAGTATTGGTAGTGCAAGAATAATGCTGCTTGTACAATTTTTTGCTCAGTAAATGTGGAACACTCTTCTGTAGCTGTGGTATTTCCATCTTAAGGCCTGCAATTATCATACTGCAGGAGCCAAATCTACACCATTCCCCTTCCAATTTGCAGTCATAAGTTTCTAATATATCCACTTTAATGAATCAAATTCAAGTATTCCTTAAATAGGGAAGGTGGAACTTGTAACACACACACACATACACATAAAATCAAAATCAAAATAATTCTTACTGTTGACACATTGTTTTTATCCGCCTCAGAAATTATTCTTGTCTGGGTTTGGTTATTCTTCTTTTTCTTTTGATCATTTGCCAAAAGTCAGAAAGTAACATATATTTATTTTGTCTGAATAAATCAGTATGTTGTAGGTATATAAAGAGTTTATGTAATTATTAATAGTTGACAAAATCCATTGAGTTCATTTGACAGGAGCTCTTTTATCAAGGAAAAGAGGTATGGAATTAAGTATTTTGAATGCTTTGTTTTAATTTCCAAGTTATAAGATGGATTCTTTCTCCCACCCCTCAAGTATTTTCTTGTAGACTGTAGAATGTATAAATTCTACAGTTATAATTTGACCAACATTCATACTGCAGAATCTTTGCTAAATTGTGATGGGAATTTTGCCCATCACTTTATAATTTGATTCAAATGGATTGTGTGTGTGTGTGTGTGTGTATTGTGAGCAAATTCTGGATAATCTACCTTAAGAAAGAGTTAAGGCAAAGTCTTAGAGCTGTTCAAAGAACTTTTGTCAAATGGTTAGCACACAGCAAATCTACTGTTGTCAGGCCAACTAGCCATTCTCCTGAGTAGAAATGGGAGGCAATTGTGTTCCCTGGAGAAACATCCTATGCTATGTTAGGTATATCTTTAAGTGGCACAAAGTTATTTTGGTTGGCCAAAAAAGTTGACTCAGTTTGACAAACTATATGAGCACAGGATGGATAGAAGAAATGGTGAGAGATAATAACAGAGAACTTTAATTGAATTAAAAGGATTTTTATTTATGGTTTCTTCCCCTAACCACAAATGTTTTAACCTCAGACTGTCTACTGTTGACGTCACCCCATTTCTAAGAGGTCTGTAAGGGGTGTGCATAAGTGTACCAACATCCTGTCTTAATTTTCCTTTTATTTGTATCTATTTCATGTATTAATAATCATGTTTTACTTATATTATCAAATGCATGCTTAACAAAATAAATAAATAAACATAAAATAAAATATTTTAAAGATAAGTTATCCTAAAAAGAAGCAGAAAGTACATATGTTAGGACAGAAAGCAGTAATGACAACTAGAAGCTATAAGTTTACTTGAACCTAAGAAAATCCATAGAACAACTCCATTCACAGAAGACTGTCTTCTATCCCCAGCTCCCCAGAAAAATCTGATTTGACAAGTTTCCTTCTCTCTTGGTATATCTGGTTCATTTTGCAAATAAGTGTATAGGGAATTGTTTAGTAAGAGATTTCAGTTGTGCATGAGTTCATTTAGAAGCAAGAAGACCTGAATTCAAATCCCAATTCATTCATGAAATTAATTTAAGCAGGACCTCATTTCTAAGGCAAATTCATGTCATACACCAGTCCCAGTGATAAAAAGAAAATAGAGAAATAGTGTGAGTTAGCACAAGTTTTCTAACCTTGTTTCTGAAGTAATCTATATGGGATGGTGAAAGTAGACCAAAAAATAAACTAGCTCAGTGGGCTGAATTTGCATGACATGTTAAGTCATGAAAAATACAAAAGCCCATGTTTAAACACAATTTAGCCTACCGCCATTGAGGTATTTTGTTATTTTGACTTTTGTTTCTCAGTCACTTAATTCAGTAACTGCATATTAGAAATATGTTTATGGCTTTGTAAAGGATTTAACAAAATCAAATAATAGATCTTGGACAGAGTTGGGTTGATCATGTGTCAAATACATGTAATCCTCAATTTATGACTGATTACTTAACTGTTCAAAGTGATGATGGATCCTGGAAAAAGGTACTAACACCCAGTTCTGATGGTCTTAGGATCACATTTCATGGCTTAGCAACAAACCTGTATTTATAGCAGTGGTGCGATATAAAAACTTTTACTACTGGATCCCTGGGCATGGCTTGGTATGACTTGGTGGATGTGGCTTGGTGGGCGTGGATACTGTAAAACCCACATTCCCTCCCCACTCCAGGAGGAAATTACTATAAAATCTCATTTCCTCCCCAGCCCACTAACCTGCTTTCCAGTTCCATTCTCCTGTGCAGGGCAACAAAAGAAGCCCCAGCCAATCAGCTGGCACTCGGGAGGCTGAGAATAGATGGGGCGGGGACGAGTTCTCTGAACTACTCAAAATTTCTGCTACCATTTATCCAGAACTGGTCAGAACCTGCTGAATAACACCTCTGATTTATAGATGTGGCCATGATTTACAATGTTT
This sequence comes from Toxicocalamus goodenoughensis, assembly GCA_032468175.1. Taxonomy (NCBI): domain Eukaryota; kingdom Metazoa; phylum Chordata; class Lepidosauria; order Squamata; family Elapidae; genus Toxicocalamus; species Toxicocalamus goodenoughensis. The sequence goes on from JANHFN010000674.1 coordinate 86,407, forward strand.
TTTGCAAAAAACCTGGCTTTTATTTCTGATTTTCAGCAAAAACACTCCATAACTAGCAATGGGGTGGCTTAATGATTACTTAACAACCACAACACTCACTTAGCAACAACTGCACTTGCTTAACAATTACAAAAAATGATTGTAAAATTGGGTCAGTCGCTTGGGTGATCCACTTTAACCATCATGACTTACAACAGGGGTGTCAAACTGGTGGCCCATGGGCCATATGTATCACACAGGCCACACCCACCCCAGTTCCACAAAGGGAAAAATCATATCACATGATAGTAACATGATGCTGCATGTTTGACACCTGTGACTTACATAATAAGTTAAGGACTAGCTATATGCAATGTTGTTTTCAAATAGATCAGGGCTGTCAAATTCCCAACCTACAAGCCAAATGGGTCATATGATGGCCATGCCCACACCCAGGTTAGCGATGGGGGAAAAAAGTCCCAATATGTCACATGATGCCACTGTGATGACATGAGTTTGACACCCCTGGCATAGATAAATACTTCCTGGACAAGGAATTTTAAAACAAGGAAACATGGTTGCAAATGTTGAGTGAGATTTCTTAGAACAATAGTTTAGAATTTCTACAATATCATTGCTTTCTCTCAAAACTACCTGGAAAGTCATCTACAATTATCTTTGAATCCACTGACCTCCAGATGTTGAGAAGGAGAAATGGGACTTGAAACTGCTACAAGTCCTATAATTAACAAAAAATCTTCCCACCTGAACTCCATTTAAAAAGAAAAGAAAATACATGTCTTATATACTTCTTCATGCTGTGTGCACTTGTGAGAAGAAGAAAAACATTAGGAGAGGCAGCTGAAAAGAAACCAAGTAACTTCTTTTTGGAAGATTTTTTAAAAAAAGCAGCACTATTTTTAAAGACTAAGCTTATTGTAGCTTCAAATGTATCATAGATGAGCTAGAAATAAATTGGCTTAGCCACCATATCAGCACAGAACTAATAACTATTAGGTGTCCAAGTGTGTGTGTGTATAATTTTATCAAAGATACCTTGGGAAAAATACTTAACTCAATAGCTATTTATAAATTATGGTTAATCTACTATTACACTATTATTATTTTACCATGAAATTAGTAAAATCCAACTATTGCGGATCTTGTTAACTTCCTGCTAATCTTTTAAGAATCCTTCCATCTGACAACTATTATAGTAAATATAATTTGATATTAGCTTCAGGGTTAGCAGTCCTGCTTTAATATTCTCCTATATATATAGGTATGTGGATGTGTTGCATCAACATATCAAACATTTCTTACTTCTCAAAGATATTAGGATATAATTATTAATTGCCCCAAAATTGGAAAAATGTGTTGTCTGATGGACTATTTATTTGTCTTAACTAACACTTAGAGAGAGATGCTAGTTAGCTATAGATAAATGATAGATAGAAATGAGACAGACAGATATATTCCTTTTAAGTTTAGCCTGTGAGAAATCTACGGTCAGAAAATCAAAGATTTATATTGTTTTCTCTTGATTACCATTTCAAGTATAGTTGCTCAGTTGACTAAATCATAATTTCAGGTAACTTAGACTTGTCTTAGTGGACTATGTTGAAGCTATTAAATGCATCTTTGCTTAGAACAATTAAAATTGAATGGCATATTATTTTGGTTTTAAGAACTCACAGATGTTTCCTATTTTATACTCATGGAACAGAATTTCAACATTCACCTCTACTCCCTTGCAAAAGCTAGAGGACCTTCAAAGCATGTTATGAACACAGGGGAAAAGTAAACTATGGGAAATTGTAAGAAGTGAGACAAAACATAATGAATAAATAAAAATAGCCATACATATCTGATACGTGTACTGGCCATCGGATGGTTTCATTGCCCCAAAGACAAAACAATCTGGAAGTTATAAGAATTCTCTAAAGGCCAATACTACGAAAAACAAGTTATTTAGTTAGAAAGGAGTAGCTGTACTGGTGATGCATCAAACTGCCAAGTAGTCAAGAATATTTAACTAAGAAGAAATTGTGTGGATTTTTTTTCTATGTTGGATCTTTTAACTGTGCATGAAATGCAGTCTGAAATAAACATTCCTGGGGCTACTACTTGAATAAAGAAACATTAATTTATATTCATGTACCCTGCTTCTGCCATGTGAAAGCAAAAATTAGTGTGGCCTAGTTTTCAGTTTCACTATATTGATCCTTTTCATTGGACTTATTTCTTGACTTCCAGATGCACATTCAGTAGAATAAAAATCCAAAGTTTTATGTTGAATAAAGGATCACAGTACCTTATTGTATCCAATTCCAGATACTTCATTTTTAAAAATTAACAACTTATTCTATCTTTTAAAACTCTGTATGTTATATTTTTGTTTGCTTGGTTATTTGGTAGCCATGTTGAGTGTCTACTTGCATGTGTAGACAAAATGGTAGATGGAAGAAAGAATTCAAACAAGCTAAATTATTTAGGAAAAGGGGAACATTGTCTATAAATGAAGTCTAATAAGCTGCGATTGAAGAACTAGGTGTGTTTGTTCTAACTGAGCAAACCTCTAAGTGAAGTGCAATATGGAATGTATTAAAAATGCACTGGCAACTATATTTTGGGGAGTTAAAGTCTACCTATCTTAAAGCTGTCAAAGCTGAGAAACACTATTTTATTTAATCAAACCAAAGAAAATGAAGACTTTCATAATATTCCAGTACTGTATTTGCCTGCAATTCTCCTTGAAAATTGGGAGTGGGAGAGAATGCATGAACAAACTGGGGCACATTATTGTATTCATTTGTTTCATTTTAGAAAGAAGATTGTCAATTCATAATTGAAAAACTCAGGGAGATGCTGCATTGAAAACAAAATTAAAATTATCCTAACGCATGAATTATGTCACTATTCAGAGTATGCAATCACATGGTATCTTCATTGTTCTTCATAATTGGTAAGAGCAATGGATTATCGTTATAATATTATGACAATATATTTTAGGCAGAACTGATTTTATTGGGCAATATTAATTTTGAGTTCCAACTGATAATTAACAGTGGACAGGACACACAATCTTTCTACAAAGGAAAAGTCCATTTGTGGCTACTCTAAAGTCCTCCCCTTCAATAATTGAATTCAGAATGCATTTTATCACTTCCATTAAGTTGTAGGGAAATTACTGAAAATGAGAAAATTCTCAGATACTTAAAATCATAAAGGGGTCCAGAATAAGGTTCTAAACTATTTATCTCCAATTACATTGTACTGAAATTCCTTAAGATTATAAGTCTTAATGAATAAAAAACCAATGGTTAAAAATAGTTAGTTGGTTTAATTATACTAAAAGACCTTTCGTATAAAACATATTTATGAAAGATATTAAACTCAGTTGAGTTTAACTTTGAGTTAACATACCCTTGGAAATATATGCTTTGGAATATCCATAATATTGCAGAACTACTGAAATCATAAATATGTGAACACTGAAATATTATGTTGATGAATAACTTTTTGCATACTTTCTTCTACAAACAAAATTAAATACCAATAAAGTACCTTTTCTCTCTCACCTCCAATATTCTATAATTAAATATATCATAATGGCTTCTTTGCTGATTAATGGACTCCAAAATAATAATGAAAAATTATGTTTACCATATTGATCACACATGACATTTCAAGCCACAAACAATACAGTACATTTCCCCACAAGGGGAAAATGCATTTGCATCATTGAATTCATGAACAGAATGAATAGTCAGGTAAAGCTAGCATTTGGCATGAAAATACAGTTCATGTTTATGTTGGAGACCAATTTTTAATTGCTTTTTTTTTCTTTTTTCCCCTTTTTGGTGACCCTTTGATCTCTGCCATTAAATATTTAAGCATTAACAGAAATAATAGGTTGACTCAGGAATATGACATCTGGGATTAAAATAAAACTTGTTATATTGCTACTTAGAAAAATATCTGAAATTCAGAATCTTTCATTAGAAACCTGAGAAGTTAGTTCATATTTTAGGATGTGCATTGGCTGGAAGAAGAATTTCACAGAAAAAGCCTTGCTCTTAAATAAGGTAAAAGTAAAGGAATCCCTGCAGATTTTCTTCTGTTGTTATAGCCAACTCTAGGGGATGGTGCTTATTTGTTTCAAGGCCACTGTCTGAAAATGTTTCTGTGGTCCTGTAGCCAGCATGATGTCATGGAGCACTTTTTCCTTCCTTCTGAAGTGCTACCTATTTATGTACTTTCATTTGCATGCTTTCAAACTGCTAGGTTGGTAGGAGCTGGAGCTGAGGAGCTGAGAACAGGAGCTCATTCCATCGCATCCCATTGGGTCTCAATCCCAGGCTGCCAGCTTTCCAGCTGATAGGCCTACATTTTAACCACCAAGCCATTGTGCTCCTTGTTCTTGAATATTCTATATAAAATTGTGATGGGAAGGAACCATGCAAGGAATGCATTTTGAAGACTACTTATTTTATTTTGTCTATCTCATGACAACACTACTGTCAGTAGGTTTAACAGAAACCCCATGCATGAATACCTGGTAAAGAAAATATTGTAATTATTGAAACAAAATTATTTGGATTCAGTGGGTGATATAATATAGTGCAGTATGGTCAAGGATTTTTGATATGTTTGTATTCATATGCAACAACTGTAAACATGCATTCATACACTCTTCTGTACACTCTTCTGTATCAAGCCAATTCCCAAAAATTGTGCATCCATATATTCATTACAGGAATAATGAGAAAAGAGACTTCATCCTTCACAGCAATTAATCCTTTTTCAGTTTATTGCTTCTTAGTTGCTATTAGCAGTGAAAAAAGTATACCGGGTTATTTGTCTCCCAGCTACAGTTTGTTGTATAGAAAAAAAGAGGAGCTTTCTTTGACTCCCTAGACCAGAGGTTCCTAACCACCAGCTGTAGCCCGCTAGTGGACCGCAGCCCATTTGGAACCAGGCTGTGTGAGCAGGGGATGAGCATGCACATGCAACTTCATTTGCATGAGCGGAGGGTGCTCGCACTCACAGGTGAAGCTCCATTTGTATAAACAGCAGGTGCCACTCATGCAAATGGAATTGCACACATGCGTATGCCAGCCTACTACTCAATACAAAACTATCCCCTTCTGCCCATGGGCCGCCAAGCAGGAAAGGCTGGAGATGGCTGCTCTAGACAGAGCAATGGGGTGTAAAGGCAACTACAGCTTGCTCACTTGCTCAATACGATAAAGTTTTTTTATATTCTTGTAATGCTTTGAGGAATCCAATTTTTGTCTCTCCCCCACTCTTTTCTTCATCAAAGACTGATGCTGGGAAAGGGGGAAATGGAAAGATTGGGGTAATATACTCTATTCAGTTGGGACTAATTTACACTAAGTTACTCTCCCCAACAGTGCAAGGGACAATAATGCTATCAACTCTAAAGCATCTTAAAGTGATAAAGATGGCCAAACAGATCAAGGTGAATAATGTTTTATCTAGTGCTTAAAACAGGGGTCTCCAACCCCTAGTCCGTGGACCAACCCCAGTCCACATCATGCCAGAAACAAGTGAAGCCCCATCGATAGGATGCAGGCAGCACACAAAATCATACACCAACTCTCTCCATGGAACCTGTCCCTGGTGCCTAAAAGATTGGAAGCCACTGGCTTAAAACATAACAAGATATAACCCCAGATATTGATTATTTAGTAAATAAAGGAAGTATGGAATAAAAATATAGATGTTTAGTCACTCTATTGTTTTTAAAATAGACATATCCCAGATAAAATAAACTTTGCAATAACTTTGGGAAGAAACTGACAAAAGGAATAAGTTTTTAAAGAAGTAACTTTAAAAGCTTATTTCTTTTGTCAGTTTAGGTTTTTTTTTCTTCTCAAACATTGTTCTTTTAATGCATTGTAACCATATTATGATGTTTATTTTGAATTCAGGTAGATAACAGTAGACTGGGAAAGGCTAAAATAGATCTCTTTTCTAATGTTTTCATCCTTTGTAAGTCCTGCAAATTTCCTCAGTGAAAACTCTGGTAATAGTGAAAAATCTGCTACAATACACCAGTTTGCTTTCAAAATGAATAGTATCTTCTATAGGACCATTCATAAAGTGATATAACCCATCTAGACAATTATCTATGTTCTAAAGGAGCATCTTGAAATAGCTTCTGATTGCTGCATCCTTGGGAATTAATTGCAGTTATGTAGATTATCTAATATCACTTTGGTAGTAATCTGTTGCTATGTAGGTTTTTCAGGAAGAGTTTATCAATTCATAGACAGGTCAGAAGATAAAGTATATGTAATCTTCCTACTGACATGTCTCAAACTCATTGTTTTGTTTTGTTTTTCATTTTGATAGAAGGCATTTCCTTCTTAAAGGCCACAGGGGATACAGAAAACCTTTAGAAAATACTCTTTCCCAAGATACTACCTATATCTCCCACCTAATTGAAACTATGGAAATATTACTTTATATTAATTCTTAAGCTCCTAGATGCCTGATTATGGATAACTATCCTGGATTTTATCTGGATTGTATGCTTTCTGTGGTGATTTTGAATTTGGATATTGTTCTAATTTACTTATAATAGGTACTCCTCAATTTATGATTGTAATAGAGCCTGCCCATTTACAACAGTCATAAATTATGTTGGTTATAAAGCAGGTCATCTCCATGACCAATCTGACCTATTTGTATGAAGTGAATATGGGGTCATAAAGTGATGACAAAATAATAAAATGATGTTGCAGTCATTAAATGAATTGTTCACGGTGGATATTTTTGTTAAATGCTGGACATAAATGCTAAATTTGGTCAAAAATGGTATAAATCACAGTAAAATGACAATGGGATGCTCTAAATAGCCATAAATGTGATCTAGTTGCCAATCACCCAAAAATGCAGTCATGTGACCTCAGGAAGGCCTAGCCATTGGAACTTTAGAACTAGTTTGCAAGTTCCTTTTCAGAGGGATCCATTATAATTTAAGTGGCTGCTAAACATCTGGTGGTAAGTCAAGGACTGCCTGTATTATTATTTTTATATTGGTGTTGTTGATGCTGTGGCCTTTTGTGATTGGGCAGAATATCAATAAAAGTTCATTATGAATAAAAGTTTGTGACTTTTTTCTGTTCTGACCAGAGCTTCCTGAGACAGTAACAACCACACGCTGTTCTCCAAACCCCCTTTTTAAATAATTTCAATGGCTGTGAATTAAATGCATTCACAGCCCATAATGAGTCCCAAACAGTTTATGAATAGTCCAACAGAAGTTTGCCACAGTCTTTCGGGATAAGGCTGATAAGCACCCACCTTTATCTCCCTCGAAATGCTGCCAATGACTAAATTGCCAATTAGCTGTACAAGGCCAAATGGAGCACAAAGTCAACACAGAGCTTCAGATTTTAAACCAACTAAAATGAACAAAGTTGTTTCTTGCAAAGGCTCATGTCTCTTTGCTCCTCGTTTGTGTCTTATGGGAGGAGCCAAACATCTCCAAGCCTTACTCCTGAGTCACCCCTTTTGTCTTAACTGTTCTTGCCTTCTGACAGCTCTGCGCAAGCGCACACTGGGAACAGGCTCCCTTTGTTCCTCTGCCTCACTGATGTCAGATTCTGAGCTCCCAGAGTCAACACACAACTGTCAGATGGCCCTGGGCCCATATCACTATTGGGCGCAGATCCCTCATCCGAGCCCTCCCCAGACTCCAGAACTGGCCCATGTTCCTCCCCACTGTCAGACTCTGTGGCCAGATCCATAAGCTGCTGGTGGACCATAACATTTTCCTTCCTATCCCATAATAATATAAAGCAAGTTCTTTTAATGATGAAAATTTGCAATAGCAAAAACAAAAATAGGGGTTAAAAAACTCCAAGAGCAACAAAGAAGATAAATGCTACTATTAATTTTTAACGGGATTGTAAACTTGATTTGCTTTGTTCCCAAGAACAGGTGAATCCTGATTTTTTTTTAAGGAGGCAAAAGGCTGTTCCCTCCTAATAGTTGCTGGAACAGTGCATTTCATACACATTACATTATCTCATTCCATAATGTTTTCTAATTAATTTGAATGGTGAAGCATTGTAAAGATAAAAACAGAAAACACGCCATGCAACATTTGGTTCCACTGAGCCATTCAATTGTTAACAGTTCTTCCACATTCTCAAATCTCTTACTTGGTTACTGACTACAGATGGTCCTATTTTTGTGGTGCAGTTAAACCCATCCTGTCATAAACTAGTTACTGCTGTGTTATGAGCCCCGAAATTTAAAAAAAAAATCATTTGCAAAGGAAAATTAATTGATATTTTCCTCATTTCTTTGGAACATTTATCTTTGAATACATGTTGCATTTTGAATCTGGGCCTGAGGAAGAAAGGAAGATTGAAATGTCATTTAAAAGCAACAAAACTCTGAAGAGAATTAAGAACCATTACCCATGAAAAATGTAGATGCAGCTGTAGGTGGGTGATGAATAGGTTGCTGTGCAGTCAATTTCCATAGTCCTTTCATACTGATTCTCTTTCATCATTTATTAGTCTGAAGCAGGAGTGTCAAACTCAAGGCCCACATGCTCATGGGCCTGTCCTGATCTACCCAATGCGAAGAGGAAACATGCCAGCAGTTTGGGGAGTGGCATCAAACTACCCACACACACCTAGTTGGCCACACACCCCTGCCCCCCCCCCGAGATCAACCACAGCCCTGATGCAGCCCTCAATGAAATTGAATTTGACACATCTGGTCTAAATATTCAAACCTAGATTTTCTGGTTGGGCACTGTATGTTTTACAGTATTATGCCAGGCCATTTCCTTACTATAGCTATGAAACATTTTTTTTAAAAGAAATAAAAGCATCCAACCTGAATTTATCTAGAAGCCTTGTAAGATCAAACGTGTTATCCTCACAAAAATCTATTTTATTGTTCAAAGCTCATAGACTCTCCTCTATTTTGTCTCCTTCCATAATTTAGTATTTTCTTTATTACCATGTCATGAAACAATTTAAAATATGGTCTGATCACTCTAGCAAGTTTCAGAGAACAGAAAAATCCAGCACTGATGTTGACCTGATTTTAAATTATCCACCTATGTTTTATGCTATCCTTTATTCTATTTTTTTTAATTAGTTAGCTTCAATCATTAAAAGTAGAAACTTTTCTTATTCTCTCTTCTTCAGCAAAAGGATGAAAAACTTCTAAAGGCAAAAGAAGTCTACATTACTAGAATTTTTATTATTTACTAAGGAAAAAGAAATATTTACCTATCAATAAGAAAGTAGTTCATTTTATGGGAAGCTTCCAGTTGTTTCTTTGACCATAATATGCTAATTAGTCCTAAAGCAAAAATATAACAGTGATTTTTTTAAAGAATAAAAAAATGTCCTGCAAAAAGAAAATTGATTTACTTTATTGTTATTTGGAAGTATTCATTGACAGGTAAGTCATTGCAATGTATGATTTTATATACCATACTTAGATCAGACCGAACATGGCATAATTCAAGGTTTTCTAGGTCTAGAATTTCAAATCTGGTGGCATAAGGTATTCTACAACAAGTAGAGGAGTGGAGAACTCTTCTTGTGAAATATTTCTGGACTTTCTCAACTGTGCTAATATCGTAATCTGGATTCCAGACTGATGAGATGTATTCGAGTATTGGTCTAGCACAAAAGGGGTTCTTAGATCTGGTCCATGAGGCTGCTCTTGAAACAACAAAGGCCCAGCCCACAGTGCCTCTGCCAGCAAAAATGGAGCTTGTGAGGGCTGTGCACAGCCTTCTTGCGCTCTGTTTTCGCTGGCAGAGGGCTGTAGGAGGTAGTCTCAGCCGAAATGGAGCTTGAAAACCCATTTTCATTGACAAAGCGCTCAGGCCCCGACATGAGTGACATCAAGCTGGACATGCCCCCCATCCCCCCTCAAGGTCAAACACAACCCTGATGCAGTCTCAGTGAAATTGAGTTTGACATCTCTGATTTAGCTAATCTGTCAATTGCTGCCAAACAGGGAAACTTTGTTACTTCCTGTAAATATGAACTTCCAAATGTACTGATGAGACGGTGTCCTACCCAATGTTCTGTGGAAAAATAGTTGAATGACATTAGTATTTCTAGTGCCTCTTTCAGAATACAGAGTAGGGATCATTTATACACAACTCTAAAAACTGTAGACATTATCCTCAGAACAAAAAAGAATAATCAAACAAATTGCCTTAATATTGGACTGCATACTGGACTGCACACAAGCTGTCATTCCCTGAATATTTCTTGACTTTATGCCAGCTCTTGACTGTTCATATTTATCATTAAATTCTAGTTCCGCAATATTTACTTTCAGAAGTGATTGGCTAGTTTGCCTTCTTTACTTTAGAATAGGAAAATCAGTACATCAACTTCTAAAGATTTATGTAATGGTCAACTCTATGTGATCAAGATAATAACTATGTTTTCATACTTATATTAATCAAAATAACCAGTACTGAGTTCCCACATAAATTTATCTCATACTAAAATTCATTCAATTTAAAATATGAAGAAAAAAATAAAGCAGGAAGCATTATATATTGGGAAATGGAACATAATACATTGAATAGTCATTTCCATTAATGTTAGTTTTAAATATATTTAGTCATAAGCATGTTTTGTTCATTCTTATATTAATCTATAAGTTTTTTATTTAAAAAAAATACACCTAACTGTCTTTTTATATATACAATATCCCTGAAGATATGCACATTTTAATGCAAATATACATGGCTTATACAATGTTGAGCTAAGAATTGGAAAATAGACAAAACTGAAGACTCAGAAGAACAGCTGAGAAATGTGAGTTAAGACTTTTCTTTTCCTAAGCTGTATTCTAAGCTGAACCCAAATTGTTGGAAATGTAAAAGAATACAAGGTACCTTCTTCCATGTCTGGTGGCTATGCCCAGAAATTAAAAATATTGGACTAAGATACAAGCATGGTTAGAGGAAATTACCCATTGTAGGTTGGAGTGGAAGCCGGAATTATTTCTCCTGGGATTCATTAAAGATAAATACCCCCAAAAGATCCAATACTTAATTATACATATAATAATGGTGGCAAGAATTGTGGTAGCTCAGGTTGGAAGATGTCTACCACTCCATCAGATGAAGTCATAATTCATAAAATCTTGAAATGTGCAGAGATGGATAGACTCATGATGAAATTAAATGACAAAGAAGACTCAGAATATTACTAAATCTGGAAGATTTGGTATCAGTCGGTAGACAGAAAATATGATAAATATAGGTCCAAAGAGGAAATAAAATTGGCATATTGGTATATAGGTAAGATTAATGAGAAACTGCTGAAATTGAGAAATTATCAGAAAATTGAGATTTATATAAATATTTAGATTTATAATATTTATGTAGTTATACTTATATTGTATAGCTAAAAATGCATACTGTATCTCATTTTATGGCTATGGACTATAGAGCATAGTACTTAGACTATAATTATATAGATTTATATCTGACCATTTTTTTAGATATATAGATGTACTTAGTTTTAATATGATATTCTTTTTCTTCTTTGAACCATCAACATTATATATATATATATATATTCTGGCACACCAATAGGCTAGCCCAAATTTAAACTATTATAAAAGTCTGACTCACAGATGAACACAATACAGAAGCCTGATGATGGCAGATGAGATTC
>JANHFN010000674.1:98870-110700 GCA_032468175.1 Toxicocalamus goodenoughensis
CAACTTTATATCCACTTTTCACATTATTTTTCCCTTTTTTGGCTGTTTTTTTAGGTCTTAAATTCTCCATTCTCTTTTCCCCCTTTCCCCTTTCTTCCCCAGATACAGTTACTTGTTCATTAAAGATGGCTTCTTCTTTGTCCCAATCTTCTTGTTGCGCAGTCTTCTCTTGTAGTTTCTCGTAGGTGCAGATCGCCATTTCTAAGAATTGAAAAACAGAGCCAACAGAGCCCTTCCCTTCTTGTGCCTCTTCTTTGTATTTTTTAAATTCCATTTTCAATTCATCAAAAGATAATGCCATTACAGAATTTTTTTTAAACAACCACCCAATTGTTTTTAGTCATTCAAATATACTTTCAAAACTTTCACTTCTTAGCTTCCTCCTGCACTTTCTTTTCCAGCTGAGTGCTTCTTTGTGGCGGCCATTTCTGACTGCCGCTCTTACCGCCTTTGGGAAAGGGAATTTGGCCAGCTGGGGAGGAGAGATGCGGCTCCCCTCGCCCCTGCTGGCTGCTCCCCCGTCTTCACCACCTCTATGGGGTGGCTTAGCCCCGAAGCCAGCTGGCTCGGGGTGCTCCAGCGGCAAGACCAAGCAGAAACCATGTACGATCGCAGATTCCTGTCTGCCGCCAAAGCCCTGCAAACCGGAAGTCAAAAGCTATAACTTTTTGATTCATACAACTTTGGGGGCAAAATGGCCTGACAACCTTAAGCACAACTTTATGCATATAATTTTCCCCCCCAAAATTCATCATAGATGAATAATTCAGGATTATTTTATGTCATAGTTTTGAGATATATCAGGGGTGATTTTAGCCAATAGACTTTGTGATTAGTTGATGTCTGTTGATACCCAGATTTACATGTGAATTTTCAGTAGAATCTGCCACTCATCCACTGGTTCTTCTTTTCAGTTTTTCACTGCTTTTTAACTTTTCCTAACATTTCTCTGGTCCTAGCTGCTCTATTTGTCTTATTTTGTATTTACATTTCCTTCCATTACTCTCTTCACTACTTCTTACCTGCTGTACAGTTTCTTCATTTTCTCAAGAGGTCAGGACAAATATTGCCTTGGTCTGATAGATGGGTGAACCCTGATTATTTATAACATGTCAGCAGTGATAATTGCTGGAGTATTTTGGCATTCTCCATACACTTGCAGAGAAGATCAGATTTTAAATTCACCATTGGAAATGTGGCAGAGAGCCCATTTGTTTACCCAATTCCTTTTTCTGCCTGCTTGCCTGCAACAGGTGTTCTAATTTTAACCAATGGGTATTTGAAATATGTAGTGGCTTCAATTGTTATTCTTCCCTAGCAAAAGCTATTAGCTTTTTCTGGAATCAGTCCATATTATTGCAGGAAGGTGAAAAACCCATTTTCCTAACTAGTTTCTTATCTGCTGGATTTTAAACTGCCTAATGTCAATGAAGGCTTTGAACAAAGTGCTCTCTGTGTCTGACACCACAGACACCTGCTACTTGTTCTAGAGAAAAAATAATAATGAAGTAAAACCCTCATTTTATACAGATAATCACAAATTCTTCATACTAGTTTGGGAAAGTGTAAGCTGAAAAAAATATTAACAATCCAAGAATAGGTATCTGCAATACGACAGTGGGAGACTATTTGGAGAATTAGTCTTTACAGAAAGTTGTACCATTGGTACAATACAGATACAGTATGCGTCTTTCTAGAAAAGTTGACCAATCCCATTCATCTTTCATGAAAATTGATGGCTAGATTTTAGGGTTCGCAAGACCACACAAGATAGAGGGAATTAGACATAGAGTTTCTTTCTTAAGAAATAATTGTCTTCATTGGTATTGGGAAGATTTCTTTTTTAAAAAGTCATTAAAAAAAGGAGTATGGATATTTATTTAATTGTTGATTGGTTATAGTTTTCCATTCCTTCCCAGTTTTCTTTCAGGAGCCCATTACGTTTACATAGTATTTCTTTGCCTAATCTCCACCTCAAAAATCCTGTGAAGTAAGTTGGGCCAAGAAAGTGACTGGCCCAAAATCTCCCAGTGAGCTTCTGCAGCTGAGGGAAGACTTAAAACTGGGTCTTCCTGGACCTAGTCTCATACCTTAACTACTTAGGTTACACTGACACTCAGTAAAGAACTTACTTTTCTTTTAGAAAGTATAGATCTAATCTTCGATGCTTAACTGAAAATGACAAAATGCTCTGAGTTGCACATCTGAAGACTGAAAAGGGAAACAGAACATAAAACTGACCATAAGCAAAAACTCACACTACTAATTAAAGACACCAGGTTAAACAAAAGATGGAATATGTCAGCTATAGCATCAAAAGCAGGTAGAAAGCAACCAAAATCCAGCCTTTTGATTCTCCTGTAGCCTGGCGACAGATCCAGCAACAAATAAGCTGCTCATAGTCACAGAGTTAGTTGGGTTGTCTTATATATTTCAACAAACAAACAAACAAATAAATAGTACACTGAAGGATGGGTCTTTATACAAAGTTAAGCAACATTGGGCAAATTGTTGCAAACATTTGGAATTTTGAGGACAGTCATATTTTGTCAGTGCTATAATCAAATGTCTGCTGTTTTGGGGTTATTTCACACCCCAAATGTTTGCTAAGTTGATTGGTTGGTAACACCAACTCTTTATGTGAGTAGTGTGATAAACCTCTAAAGGTTTATCTCACATCTCCCTAGATTCTGCATGACGATCAACATAGATATTATACTGATGTCATAGCCAAGCTGTGTCATTGGAGTGGCTACAATATCATATCAAGACTGCAAAAATGTAAGTTACTGCTAAATAACAACAAAGGGTTTTTGCACCTCTCCACTGCTAACTAGCACTGTCATGCCCCTGGTGGAGACTGACTCTGAGGAAGAGGAGGAACTGCCAACAGGGAGTGGGAGTGTGGCTCCAGAGGTGATGGAGGAGGCTGGGGAAGGGCAGAGGCCGGCTGAGCAGTCAGAGGAGGATCCAGGCCCATCCCCTATCTATCCTAGGTCATGCAGGGAGGAAAGGATCAGGGAAAAGTGAGGTCTATTCAAGAGGAGATTACCATGATCCTCCTCGTGGCTTGCAGGTGGGAGCTATGTATATAAGTTTTCAACTACATAGTTAGAATTGCTGGAGTCAATTAGTCTTTACCTTGAAAGAGGTTTATCTTTGCTGACATTCTTCCCATGGACTTTTCTCGGTTACTTTCCTGGAGATTATGATTAGTTATTTCGGCTTGCTTTGGTACTTTCGTCAATGTGGTTTGTTTTGGTTTTCTTTTTGCCTAATTATTTACTTTTATGACTTTAAACTGTGCCTAATAAAACAGTTAAGTTAAGTTGAAGGCATTACCAGACTTTAATGTATGTTTTGGGTTTTGGCTTATTTTGAGAGACTATGGGTCATCCCAGAGGCATACTTTTGGAAATAAGGGAAATATCAGGGGTAAACCCTATGCATTTGGTTATTACTATACTTTCATGTGGCTAAATTTGTGCCAAGTATATGCAACAGATGGCTAGGTGCAGGGCAATCATTCGGCTTTCCACTTTAATACCAGAGCAGCAGCTGAAAAGGCAGGCACAGAGAAAATGAGCCAGCTCACAGTTATTTCAATACTTAGAAACAGCAGAAACTATGAAGGCATACTACAAAATATTATGGCAATATCTCATATTCATTTTTGAAGTTTTTCCCAAAAAGTGAGGAAAACACTGTTTCTTGGATTAATGTGTCTATCTATTTATCGCTCTCTGTGTGCAGTATGCAAGAATGCATATGTTTATAAATATATCTATAGTACATCTTGATATAGGGCCACACATAAGTGGGGGAGGGGAATTGTTAACTCTTAATTCAAATTAGGATATAGACTATATTCCTAGGCTCTGATTGGTTCCAAATCTTTTCCATTTTGAGTTTTGTTTCAGGATTGACTTTCTTGAACAAGTTGTTCAATTTTCAGGCCATAAGGTTTGGTTTAAAAAAAATCTTCTCCATGCTACTTTTACAGTGAAATTTTGCTGGAACCTGAACAACTGTTGTCATTCCTTTTTATTGTGATGTTTACATTCTCTCTATTACTAGTGTTAGCTTTTCACTTGTTTGCATCAAGATTTCTAGCTCAGGCAGTAAGAATTCACAAAGAAAGCTTATCCAAGAGTCATGACTCTCTCAACAAATGTTATGTTGCATTTTTACAAAAACCTCAATACTGTACAGATTTACTATGTCACTTGAGAAATTGTTATTTTTGCTATACATAAGAATTTCCTAAAATTGTTTCAATATTAAGATTTAAATCAGTCATTTGTTCTTATTCCTATATAAATAAATATATGTATGTATATATGCATGGATGGATGATGTCTACGTCTAAGCATGGACATCTCAATCTTTTTATTTTATTTTTATTTTTTTGGATTAATATCATATGAGTAGTGAGATATCTGGGTATCATTCATTTAAATACAAATAATGATAGTAATACTAATAATATTTGTTATATTAATCACACTTACATAATTATGGTGATACTATACCTATTTGTATTCAAGTGTGTTCCTGTATTGTTTGGTTGTTCAGTGTCTTTGTGTGCCATTCTAATAATGATCACAATATTATTTAAACATACAGTACATAGTGATATTATCTTTCAACATCTCATCTTTACGTCAAGTTATTGCTTTTAGTATATTATATAAAAATACGTATATATCTCAAATTTGGTCAAGCTTCACAGTGCTCTTAGATTGGGAACGATGGTGCTGACATTTTAAAAGAACTTCTACTACTTTAAAGGCTACCTTTCAATTTCCATGCATTTCCTGATTCAGTCTGGTGGGAAATGTGCTACTTATTTTCCAAAGTAATGATTAGAAGAGGGTCATCAAGGGCCACTGAAACAAAGCACTGCACAAAGCTGTGAAACATTAATTTAATTTAATTTAATTTAACTAATCAATATAGAGGCTCCCTGACTCCTTATGACTCTGGCAGTTTACAATTAAAAAGCAAAAATAGTACAGCAGAAAAAGAGTTCCCAAAGCATACATATAAACAACAATAATTCTGAGTCATCAATTTTCCCCAAGGTCTGGGAAAATAACTGTTTTCAGTATCCCTGGATCATTATCAGGGTTGGACCCATTTGGATCTGCAGGAGTATATTATTGCAAAGGGCAGGTGCTATGATAAAGAAACCATACTACTGTTCTGACCAAGGCTTCCTGAGACATCAACAAACACACATAAAATCCAAAACTCTTTTATTTTAGTTCAATGGTTGTGAATTATCGTCATTCACAGCCTAGAATGAGAATTAACCAGTTTAATTAGTCCCAGGGATGTCTGCCAAAGTTCTTCGAGGGACGTATAATAAAAACACAATTAGACTGAAGTCCCAATTAGTCTTTCAAAATCAAACAGAGAAAAAATTTACCATGGAACTTTCAGAATCCAAACTGATCAGAGTGAACGACGTTGCTTCCTGCAAAGATTTTCCTATTTTTGCACTTTCTTTATACTTTATGGGTGGGGCAATCACCTCCAAGCCTTACTCCCAAGTTGCCCCTTTTTTCTTAGCTGCTCTTGCCTTCTGGCAGCTCTATGTGCATGTGCACTGGGAACAGGGTTCCTACGCCTCGTTGCTGCCAGTATGTAACTCCCAGATGGTCCTGGCCCCATCTCTGTATCAGACACAGGACCCTCGTCCGAGTCCTCCCTAAACTCCCGGGCTGGTGCCTGTTCTTCCCCACTGTCCAATTCTGCTGCTGTCAGCACAGGCTGCCAGTGAACCACAACAACTTCCAGGTCTCATTAGATGGCATTGCTTAATTGTTGGCACCCAAAACACACCCATTCTGCCCCATTTCATCAGACAGAGAGAAAGAGCTGGAGGTGGGATCTTACTGAAGTAATATAGTCCTAGCTGTGAATGACTTTATAAGTGATAATCAACATTGTGACCCAAAAGTCAACTGGTAATCAATGCAATTCAAGAAGCTATGGAGTTACATGGGCAGAATAAGGCATGTCCAAAACTGCTTGTGTGTCTTTGGTTTTGGAAATACAGACAGGATAGCTTTGAAAAAAGATAAAGTTGTTGTGATGAACGTGGAGGAAGAGTAGATAAGAGTTTTGGAAACACAAAGCTTTCCTAGAGAGAGAACTGGATGAACAAACAGCATTTCTGAATTAGATAAAGGAAGCAGAAGAGGTTCAGATTAGTTACAGACTAGAATATCTCAGGATATATATAGTAGGTTAGAAGCTCATAGCTTTTATCTGGCAAGATTCTGTCCATTCCATTAAGTGTAAGCAAATAAAGAATTAAAGTCAGTTGGACTTTGCTGTGTTGTCTCTAAACTTGGCCCTGACAGATGTAACTATTAATAAATTCTTTTGTCAACCACCCTTCCTTTTAGGGTTTATTGCTGTGCCTATCATTTTCTGTTTATCAGAAAGCTCATTCTGCATTCCTCTTTTTTAATGCATTCAATGCATGTTAGATTCAATGACTAGTATAAATCTGTGGCCCTTCTGTTCTTATTTTGAACTTTTCCCATCACAGACATGGCTTTTCTCTTACTTAAAATTGGCACTGGCACCAGTGTGTCTTGGCAGCTTTTCTGTTCCATCTCAATCACACGCTTCTGGCATTAGTGCTTTTAAGTCTATGTTCATGTATCTCTGAGTTCTGGAAAATAATTTTATTTCCAGTTGTCCCAAAGGTGCAACTGGACTTTCTGGTTTTTCTTTGAAGACATTTCGCTTCTCATCCAAGAAGCTTCTTTAGAGCTGACTTCAGAAAGTCCAGTTGCCTCTTGAAAAAAGGCACCTTTGGGACAACCATGACCTGGATGACTGAGAATCTCCATAGACATGTTTTACCAGGTTTTTTTTTCACTTCTCTTCTTATTGTGTTCTTTTCATTCAGTTTTTGATAGGTTCCATAGGGAGGAATTGACATCCCTATTTGTTGGACAACCAATCAGCTTACTTAAATTATTATGTTTTCTTTCTCTCCCTTCTTCCCTTCCTCCCCAGCTTAAATAAGACAAGAAGGTTGGTCTATCTCTGTTGCAAAGATGCTTGGTCAATACAGCAAGAGCTGTGTTAAATTGAAGAGGAAATGGTTGAATATTTGGAAACCAAATGCAATTTGTTGCAACTTAAGACCTGGGATGGGTGCCTGAAAAATCTAAAAAGCATTTTAGTTGAATCTTAATTCTCATGGTAATTCCATTAATTATTCTTCTATATGAACCATTTGAGCGAGTTACAGTCTGTCATGCAGAGATACTCCAAATGAGACACATTTTAAGATCAGATGATAAATTAGCATATTCTAGCCAAGACAGAATTTTATCCCAGCACTAATAGCATTATGCTAATATTTGGGTTTCGACTTAAATTATAAATGCCTGCTGGCTGGTTTCAATGGGATTAGCATACAAGGCTAGGGAAACTACAGTATTTACAAGTGATAAAGTTGTATGAAATGAAGACTAATGTTCTTTCTTAGAAATCAAATGCTTTTGGAGTATTTATTTTCTTCTGACAAAAACCTAAACATTGACTGGGATTACAGGATTATTATTTTTTGCAATGTTTGTTGTTCTCTTCCATATATTATTAGTTTTATCATTAACTTTTAATACTTATTATACATGATTGACACAGAAATTGCCACCTATTCCCAGGGATTTCAAATAGTGAGAATTTCAAGGTTTTTTTTTCAGTTTCTTTTGCAAATGTGATGTGATAACCAAGAGATTGTTTCCTCATGAGCCAGCATGTAAAACATCTTGTTGATTCTTTGACAGTTTTGTTTGCATGGTATCAAAATTGCCACTGCTGGTTATGTATAATGTTATGAATATGGAATTTGACTGTCTATGATATTCCCTGTCTTTAGTTTTCAAGACAAAAAAAATCTGCTAAAACATTGATTTATTGACTCTCCTCCAGTGAAATTATTTTTAAACAAAACCCCTAGATTCAAATACCAGCAATAACAGGAAGCTACAGTAGGTCTCTTCAAGTAGAAAAGGAGCCACTTGTTTATAATAGTGTTTTTTCCCTGATACCTGATATGGATTAGAATATATATCAAGAAATTTATATTTCATGCTTTTTCTTCCTTTGATACCTATTGAAAAGGCATCTGAAGTGAAAAGCCTAATCTTGGCTGTATGCAATATTTTAAAAATGTGAACTATGGTCTAGTCCCTAGAAAAATTTGAGGATCACTTCTAGTGTAGCATAAAAGCCGTAGACTCATAACAAGCTGGGATGTAAGAATACCAAGACAGTTGTCACTGAACTACATTATTATTTTATCTGTAGTTAGCTGTTTCTTCCTCACTACAAAGAGCTTAGTCTGCAAGAGGGACCATATTAAGTTCATATGATCAAGAGGGAAAGTCACTGAATCCTTCAATGTCATACATGTACCTAGAGTTTGTAAACTCTTGAAGCCTTTTTATTGTAGGGAAATTAATCTACATTACTTTGGTTTATATGCCAATATACATTATATTTCCTCTGATTTTTGTCTTCTTGGGCATCAGATGTTCATCTTTGTTTACTGTTGCAAGATTGCTCAATACTATTTCCATTCAATGAACAATATTAAAATAATCAGCTGGACATTACTTCTTCATCATTTCTGCTAATAGTAGACTTCTTTCCAAACATGTAAAGTTACATATAAACATAGAGTTGGACATTACCATTTACTGTATGTCCATGAGATCCATTTGTCAGGGTTCCGGCAGTTACTCCAATTAAATAATGGGCCTCGAGCCGTTCTAAGTCTGGTACTAACCGGATGTAGCCAACTCCGAGATACATAATTCACTGTCACCCTTGATCCTGCTTTCTTCCCACCCCTCTGGGTATATCATTCAATGAAAAACATCCATAGCCAAGAGTCATCAATCATGCTCTCCAATTAGATTTTTTTGTGGCAGGAGCTTCAGTCATGTAATCAGTCTTTGAAGAAAATATGAATTGAATGTACTTTTGATTCCACACTGCCGCCTGCTCTTTGAAACTTCCCCTTTCTTTCTACTGTCAGCTATAAAACGTGTATACAAAATGTTTTATGAGTTGACATCATTCTGTTCAATTCAGGAACCTGGATCATAGTATTCCTGTTAGAAGACTTCAAGATGCTCTTGAATATGTCTAATAAAAAGAACCAATTACTATTGAACTACACAGATTGTAATACTTTTTACAATCCGAGTGGAATCTACTTTCTTATAACTGAAACATATAGTCCTACATCTGTCCTAATTTCTGGAATTATAATATACCTGCCTCCAGGTATTTGAAAATATCTCATTTCAAAGATAATGACAATAAGAAAGATTGGATTACATTTTCCAACATAATAAGGACATAATAAATAGATTAGAGGGACAACAAAAATAGTTTCATATAGGAAGAAATCTATAGTGGTTAATTTGGCAATAATTTGAAAAATAAAAAGTGGGCTTGAGGAAGAAGGAGGGACTTTAAGAAAGTTTTTTTTAATAGTTATAACAGAATCAATATTATTTATTAGAATGTATTTATAAATTGCTACTTAAATATGATACAGAATTAGAACAAATAAAAATTATATGATAACATGGATGCAAAATTTCAATTTTAAGGAAGCTGGACATTGGATGAGAAGCTCAAGTGTTATGGGTACTTTACAATATATCTTTGCAACAATTGATCAAGGCTGATTCCTTTTGCTATAAATCCTCCTTGCAAAATGCAAGGGAGAAGGTTGATATAGAAAGAAATATGCTGGTTTGTTTGTTTGTTTGTAATTATTATGATAAATCTCTCTCTATTGAGATTGCTTCCTTCTCCAAAACAAAGCCATTTATGGAAATTCACCTCACAATCAATCATGAGAGCATCTGGGACTTTGATTTACATGCACTGCGGGGAGGACTTGTTCATCCAACAAAGATTTAGTGCTGTTGTTAAACATCTGCCTAATATACTCCTTAGAAGATGTTGTCATTGGGATCCAAAATGCATTGAAAGTATCACAATCACACTAATATACTTTTAACATTTTTGTAAATGTTAAGCAACAAATGTAAAGCAACAAAATGGATTTTCACACTACAGAATGTCTTCAGCTAAGAACATGATTCACTTAGGAGAACACAAGCGTCGTACACCACTAGAAACTTCTATCCTGAAGATGATAGCTGAATGTATGAACTGACTCTATTCCAAAGCTTGGTGATAGAAGTCATGTGAAATCAGACCTGATCTCACACTTGATCTATTCAATGTAAATTCATATTAGAGTCAAGCAAGCGCCACATTCCATATTTCTAGCTTGTCCTGCCTTCACACTTTGCAACAGGCATTTCAGATGGGGGCAGACTCTCCCTATTGAAATCCACACAAACTTGACAAACTTCATGGATAGTATGCAACCTTTTTGTTATTTGTCTCCAGTTAGGTTTATTTGAACTGCAGTGGCACAGTGGTTAGAGTGCAGTACTGCAGGCTACTTCTGCTGACTGCCTGGCTACTTCTTCTGACTGCCTGCAATTTGGCAGTTCAAATCTCACCAGGCTCAAGGTTGACTCAGCCTTCCATCCTTCCAAGGTGGGTAAAATAAGGACTCAAATTGTGGGCAATATGCTGACTTTATTTAAACTGCTTAGAAAGCGGTATATAAGTTTAGGTGCTATTGCTATTGCTACTGCAAGTTTACAATGCATAACAAAAACATTGAGTGAAAATTAGGGTTTGTACACTTATTTTGTAGGAAAGGGATACTCTTATTTATCAAAATTGCAATTGAAATTATTAATTTTGGGTAATCAAATTAATGTAGGGACCTTAAAGTAGAAAGAAGCAATCTGTAGGAGTGAAGGAGGACATCTTCCATAAAGAAGTTAATGGAGAATTGACTGAGGGATGAAATACAAATAAAAATACAAATAGAGCAAGAAAAAGGGAAAGAAGGCTCTATCAAGTGATCAATAAAAATATATAAGATACTGTTAACTGTTGGTTGTTTTGTCATAAAAACTTTGCACTGAGCTGACCAGAAAAGCATCAGATTCACCAAAATGCTGATAGATTGACAGGATAATTCTCTAGTGCCAGAAATACTGGATGCTGCACATAGCAAAGAGAATGAGAAAAGCTGTGCTACGGGAGTCCCCTAACAAGAGATCTTATTCAGACAGGGAGGAAACTGAATTAAACAATATTTAGATTGTACTATCACACATTTCTTTTATTTTGGCTGCTTGTGATGTTACAGTATGCCGAGGAGAAGAGTGTGCATTGTGCAATGCAAAGCTTTTCTGTGAATTAATTTTGGCTGACAGTGTTCTTAACAACTGACAGTTCTAAATATAGCCTGATGAGCAAAAAGACATTGCCCTTAGGTTGGCAAATCATACTGCAGTTACTATATATATAAACTCACAGACGAACACAATACAGAAGCCTGATGATGGTAGATGAGATTCTGCCGAAACGTTGCTACCACTTTAAAAGCACAACTACAATGACGTGGGAAAATACCCAAACAAAGCTGAATTTTTTTGGGTCCTATAGCATCTGTTTCCAACAGAGAACTCACTAAGACAGAAACAGATGTCCTGACCAGGAGATTCAATTATGCTATAGCACCCAAAAAAATCCCCACAGAATCCATCATATGTGCAGTAGAATCCAGCTTAACTAAATTAAATACAGATGAAGCTGATGGAATAAGACATCAAGTTACCAACATCCTATGCACAAGCAAACCACCCAAAAGCAACTTGCACATAGATGAAAGAAAAGCACTGCAGGC
>JANHFN010000674.1:166611-179948 GCA_032468175.1 Toxicocalamus goodenoughensis
CCCAAAAACTTTAACCTTAGACTGTCTACTATTGACCTCACCCCCTTCCTAAGAGGCCTGTAGGGGGCGTGCATAAGCCCACCAATCGTGCCTACCATCCCTATCCTATTGTTTTTTTATTTTTCTTATAAGTATATATTTCAAGTATTCAAAACTATATTTATTCTTATACCTGTATCTTCTAAGTGATTGACAAATCAAATAAATAATAAAATACTCAAAAAACTTATATAGAACTTTATGAGTACTTATTAAACACTCAAATCCATAGCCATTTGCACTATTCAGGTGACACTGAGAGCACAGATAAACTTTCAAGTCATCTCAACGATTCTCAGAAAGAGTGCTAATGACCAGAAGACTGCAAGAAATATAAATTCTTCTATTCTCCACCCATTCAGTCAGAACTGAAGAAGCTTCTTGAATAAGAAGCAAACGTCCTCAAGGAAAAACAAAGGAAGTCCAATTGCCTTTTGAAAAAGCATGTTTATACTTATTCAAAAGTTTTTTTTTCAGGGATGCAGTAATTTTCAGTCACAATTCATTGGGAATGTCCTTTATATCAATGAAAAGCTTTTAAATAACATCCTCATTAACCAATTTGATCATGGGGTATGGAAAAATAAGTATCCACCATCACTCCAAGTCCTAAAAGTTATATTTAAAAAAAAGGAAATCTGTATCCTGTGTGGACATTTGTGTGTGAGAGAGAAACAAAAAGAATAACTTGTCACAAGGTAATTTTGAAAATGCATCCACTCAATTCTATTTTACTATTGGGTGAGAATTAGCAGAGTACAAAACCATCTGGTCTGGAAATTTCTGCTTAAAAGATGCAAAGCTTTTGAAAAGCAGCACATCCATTTTTATTGTGTACTAAAATTAGATTTAAAGTGTACCCAAAAGCATAACTAAAACAGATTGTCCCTTCCAGCATCCACACTATAGACATCAACAAGAGATGTATTTGCTCAGAGATCTTTGATCTGCTTATTATCCCCATCAAGGTATTAAATGGGAAATTGTCTTTCTTTCATTCAACTGTAACTCCAGGTAATCACGTAAATTGTTTCTTTAAACTTGTTAGCTTAAAGAATCCCTCTTGCTAAGAAATCATTTCTTTTGCTTTCAAATTCTTCCGGTGAAAATTTATTGGTTTACAAAGAAGCTATCCAATTGGAAATGAGGGGGTTTTTTAGGCTTGAGTTACAGAATCAAAAAATAATGCTGGTAAGAATGTTTTTTTAAAAAACTATCCTAATATGTGTGATGTGTTGTGGCCCGCCGATGGCTGGCGGAGCTGATAGCAGAGTTGGACAGCAAGAAGGTTGGGGAGGAACCTGGGCCAGTCCTGGAGGCTGAGGAAGACTCGGATGAGGGAACTGTGTCAGAGGCAAAGTTGTAGC
This sequence comes from Toxicocalamus goodenoughensis, assembly GCA_032468175.1. Classification (NCBI taxonomy): domain Eukaryota; kingdom Metazoa; phylum Chordata; class Lepidosauria; order Squamata; family Elapidae; genus Toxicocalamus; species Toxicocalamus goodenoughensis. The sequence continues at coordinate 168,018 of JANHFN010000674.1, forward strand.
CAGGGCAGGCTGGCAATCATCAGCTATCTTTGGGCTCAGATAGCAGTGGGGCGGGGGAACAGCTGGAACTGGTTCCCAGAATGTGCAGAGCTGCCAAAAGGAAAGAACAATTATGAACTCAGGGTCAATGTGGGAGTAAGGCCACAGGTGGATAGTGAATGGCCCCTCCCATAAGGATTAAAAGAGGAGCAAAAGGGGAGGGGGCTTTTGCAGGAAACAATTTGTTCGCTCGATCGATCATTGTGAGGATCTGTCTGTGCATCCAAGAGACTCTATGCTAAGTCCTTCCTTGCCAGCACTGCATTTGGAAATATTTACCGGGCAGCTTTCCAAGAATGATAAAGTTTGAGTTCCTAATTATATCCTTGAAAGACTGTTTGCCAGGCCATTGGCTGAATGTGAATGCAAGAAATTCACATTTTTTTAAATTAAAAGATTTTTATTTTTTAAACAAAAACAACAAATAAAACCATCTTTCAATTATACAGTGTGTCTACTGGATACATATATCTTATGCACTTAATAATATGTGTATACATTTCTTACTGAGTTTACATTCCTATTATACTATATTTACATCATAATATATCATTATTGCAGTGTCATTCAATTTCTTGCTTCATTTTACAACCATCCATAAAAATAGGTGCAAGAAATTCACATTTGTTTAATAAAAGGTCGGGGCAAAGAATCTGCTTAGTGCTTTTGGGGGAAGCCTAGGACAGAACATGATGTTATTTTAAAGGCAATTCTTTTATGACCATGATATGAAAAAAGAAAGGAAGTTATGGCAAATTATGACACATGTATCAATGGAATTGAAAAATGAAGAAACACTGCAAGATGAAGAAATAATTAGGAAGATACTACATGGTCCAGAAATGGATAGACTTACATTGAAAATTAAACAGAAAGAAGACACAGAATATTATCAAACATGGGACTTATTTTATCAGTGTTTAGGAGAAAGGGGTGGAGATTAAGAATATATTATTAAGCAAATTAAATATCGAGACAACACAATGTTTGTTAAGCACTAATAAATGTAAACAATAGAAAATTAATAAAATTTATTTTTTTAAAGGTGACATGGGCTACCTTTATATAGTTGTAAATTAGTTTATTTTTACTTAATAAGGTATATACATTAATTAAGTTAGGTTTTTTTTTAAATTAGGAGCAGTAATTTTAGTTTTTTAGATTTAGGATTACATAGGATTTAGGTTTTAAAAGGCGACATTCCACAATATTCTGGGTGACACGCCAGCATTGACCAAATTTGACAACTATTCTCAAAAGCATTCCTGTTCTCACATGATTTTCAGAGCTTGGGAGCCACATCAGAATGAGTGGTGCTGCTTCCAGAGCCTCAAAAACTTTGCAAGAACCAATCATGTTTTCTTGCGTGTTTTGGAAGCTACAGAGGCTGCAGAAGAGGGTTCTCCAAACTTTCTTCAAGAATAAAGGCCAAATGAAACAGCCCTGGGAAGATCATAGTGGCCTGTAAACATGAGAACCCCATTTGGTAAGTAGCATGTGGCAGATTCTGAGGAGAGTTGGGCCATAGGAACATTTGTGCCATTCCCCAAGTCTTGCATTCCTTGGGCAATAGCACAAGGTGATCTTTTTGAGTAGCAGTGTTAGTTCTAGGGCTGAAGTCAAGGCCCAAGCCTCTACTTCAAGTCCAGCCTTACCACTTCCAAGTGCCAGGGTGCCTAACTGGTGGGGAGATCAAGAATTGTTTCTCTTTTGTTCAGGGGAAGGGGTGAAATGCCAGCAGAGTCAAGTCAGACATTTTCTGAATTTTTGACATGCCGAGCCCAGAAGGTTTGCCATCATAACTGTGGATTTTAGCTGTCTTTTGAGATTCTATACATCATGCCACCAGTTGTGTCCAATTTGCATAGGTGTAAATAAATCCAGTATAGTGAAATTCCCCTGCAGTGACTTAGTTCCAAGGATACTAAATCTAACACTTTCTGTATCTCTGGGAACGCTCAGAACATGTGGTGTGCATGAGTAGCAATAGCATTACTATATAATTTTTTCACTGAGCATTGCATTCAAATGTTTGATGAAAGGAGCTTCTCAAATGGAAACTCAAGTGTTTAGTTCAGACATTATTCAGATGTGAGATCAAATCTGCAGTCCTTGTCATAGTTACCACTGGATCTCAGTAGGACTGCATAATACAGAAAGGTGTTTTGTTTAGGATCCCACCCAAAATCAATTAATATCAAATAACTAAGACCAAAAAAATGATCCATGTTTATGCATATGTTCTAAGGCTGAAAATTATTATAAAGCATTGCCCAGAATTTGAGATTATATGTAGACAGGTAAAAATAGGCATTAAGATACACACATGTACAGCTAGTCCGTGATTAAAAACTACAGTTGAATCTAAAATTTCTGTTTCTAGGCAAAACAGTTAAATGAATTTGCCCCATTTTACGATGTTTCTTGCCACTGATGCTAAATGAACCACTGTGGTTGTTAAGTTTGTAACATGGTTGTTAAGTGAACCTGGCTTCCCCATTGGCTTTACTTGTCAGAAGTTCACAAAGGGTGAATTTTGATCACATGGTCGTGGGGATGCTGCAACAGTTGTTAAATGTGAAAAAAATGGTCATAGGTTACTTTTCTCCCAGTGCTGTTGTACCTTTGAATGGTCATTAAATGAACTATTATATGTTGAAAGTACATATATCACCACTGCTATGCAAGCTGCACAGACTGCCTTTGTGCTTCTGGGTACAATTCAAGAGAGAGAGGGCTTATCACCTTTAAAACTATGCATGACTTGAGGCCAGTTTTCTTGCAAGTTTTCCTAACTTCGAAGATTAGTTCCACCAGATCAAACAAAATGGGTCTATTCTAGAGCTCCTCAAAGACAGTCCTTAATTTATACTGACCATATGAAGTTATGACAATGTTGAAAAAAGTAACTAGGCACAGGGCCTCACAATCCAGAAAGGGTGCACACAATATAGCATCATGCAAAGGCTAACCTAGGCACAATTGCCACTTGCTCTTTAATTAGGAGTTATGAGTCCAAGAGAACCCCCATGTTGCACACAGGATCTGTCTGGAGCAGCACATATGCATCAAGAACTAAATTCCCAGATCCTGAGTCTCCGTGTACTCATAGGTACTTGATCTTAGCGGGGTTCAGTTCTAGACACACACACACACACACACACACACACCACCCCGATTTCCAGGCGCCACTAGAGGGGAACAACCACCATACTTGAGTCAATAAGTTAACAATATGAAATTGAGTAATCATCAGCATACTACTGACACCTCACCCATGGTAGCAGATGATCTCACCCAGCACTGATTGGGACCATCCTCTGAGGAAGGAGCCAACTAGTGTCCAGTCCCAAACACCACAGTTGACCTAAAAATGCTATGGTTGATGTACTGGCTGAGAGCAGACAAGAAGGGCAAATGTGGATGCACTTCCCTATCCTGCTCTCACCATCAACAAGTGCAACCAATATTGATTCTATTATACACACTTCAGTTACCATCTATATTTCTACATTTTTTTAAATATATTTCTTATATTCCTGGTTTCTAAGAATAGAGATTTCAGAATTCTATAGTTACAGATACAGATTAACAGAGTTGGAAGAAAAGGGATGATTTCTGTTTATCACTTCAGTTTACACAGGCAAGAATTCCTTTTCACTAGCATTGTTATACTCCCTTCCCTTGTCAATCCTTACATTTGGCTAAAATTATAAAGATTCCTCAAAGAATTGAGCTGAACTCTACATCAGAATAGATCTACAATAGTTTTATTAAACAATGAAGCAAAAGTGATTTGCAATTTCGAAGGAGGAGGAGGAGGAGGAAAAAGTAGAACATAGTAGTAGTAGTAGTAGTAGTAGTAGTAGTAGTAGTAGTAGTAGTAGTAGTAGTAGTAGTAGTTTCTTTCTCAATCTAGTCTACTGGCCTGCAGTTTTCTGGTAGTTTCTGCCCAAATTACTAATCAAATCTAACCATCTTAGGTTTTTTTTCCCTAAGACCAACCAAGACGATGAGACCTGAACTGTAATACTGTAATTTTAAATACAGTTTCCCTGCTTCTATTTGTCCACCAGATCTGTAGCCATCAAAAGTACCTTGGAGTCAAGTTGCTTATATAGGGCAGCAATTATAGAAAGAGTCAGTAAGGAAATTAAAGTCATCTCTCTTGTTGCAGGAAAGTCAGGAGTAAAAAAGATAACATTCCAGCATCCTATTTATTGGAAAGGGCAAGAGTGAGGGATACAGGCTGCTCATTCACATGCACTGTTGGTCACGTCTTATTGTTTAACCGTAGCTTGTGAGCTGCTAAACCAATGGAGCAATCTGACTTGCTGAATACTCTGAATGTTTTCTAAGTACCATTCATTCATGAGCATTTGGGGCTTTTTTATCTCTGTTTCTACCATTTCAGATGAATAGTACTCTTTCCAAAGTTACTGTACATACATTTTATGGCATTGGAACCAAATCCTTGGAAAGTCTTTGTTTTACCTGTGTTGATATATCAAAATGAAATAGTAGGACTGTAGTGAAGAGCACTGTTTAGGAGATGTTGCAGTTGTATGTCTAGGGTTTTCTTGCAAGAATGTAAAAGTTGTATTATTCATAATAATATTCAATAACTCTTTATTATTAGGAGCCACGGTGGTACAGTGGTTAGATTGAAGTACTGCAGGCTACTTCTGCTGCCTGCCGGCTGTCTGCAATTGGCAGATCGAATCTCACCAGTCTCAAGGTTGACTCAGCCTTCCATCCTTCTGAGGTCAGTAAAATGATTTTTTTAAAAAGATTGTTGGGGACAATATATTCTGACTCTGTAAATCACTTAGTGAGCACTGTAAAGCACTGTGAAGCAGTATAAGTGCTATTGCTTGATATTGCTATTATAGTTACTGACCAGACTTCTTCAAATTAGCAAACTAGATACATATTTTTCTAAAGGAAATAAAACAGAAATTTAAAGTAGAAGTATATATGTGCTAGGGATCAAAGTGTAGCAACTAAATATTGGTTCACAAATAGTTAGCAGCAGTCTAATTCACAAATGCCACTAGTATATGAGCAGCTTCTGATTCATGCTATCTCTAAGCTTAACTTTGTATTATGATTTTCCAGGTAGCATTTGCCCAGTTGTAAAGAATATGGTATCAATAGTTTATGGAAATCACGTCCACTGTTCTGCTTTTCTATTTCCATCAACCATCTGAAGAGCTGAGCTGGCAGCCTTTTGCAGTTTACCTTGGATGAACTGACCAATCTCTGTTTTTTAAATAAAAAAAGCTATAAACTCTTCCAAGTTGACCTGGACAGCTGGTAACATATCCGGTAGTTTTCTTGGCAATTCTATAAAATGATTTGGCTTTATTTTATTATGTTCTTTTTCCTCTCAGTTTCCCAGTCCAGCCTTTTTAAGTTTATGGATTTTTGCCTGTTCTTCTTCCAGCCTTGTGAGGTGAGACATCTGCTCATTGTTTACAAAATAGTTCGGTCTGGGGAATTAGCTCCCACTCAAAACCTTGTGAGGTAGAAACATCTTCCTGTTGTTTCCATAGTTTTTGTCTAGGGAACTGGTTTTCATTCACAGCTTTAGCCTTTATAGTATGAGATGCTCAAACTTCAACTAAACAAAGAGTTTTCTACTCTAGAGGCAGTGTGATTTTTCTCATTGAAGGATTTTGCATCTTCCAAGGCCTCTTCCAGCACTTCTTAAAACATTTTCAGAAAACTCTTTCTACTCTGCAACTGCCAGACGAGTTCAGAAGATGTGATGCAACACAACTTCTGTCAATAAAAGGGGTGCTTTGTTTCAATGTATGAGTGAAATATTCTTTTTAAGCTTTGCCCAGTCATTAGATCACCAGAAATAACAATATATTAAAACACCAGTATATTAAAATCAATGTGGGAACATTTTAATTTCAGAGAATATTGTCATGCTATTCAAATGGTCACCCCTGAGAAAAAGAATTAAGAAGACCACAATTTTTACAGAGATGAACTAGAATTTATCACCTTGTTTATGGATTAAATAGATACCAAGATCAATATTCACCTTATCTAACAACTTCTTTGCTATATATAAGCAACATGGTTTTATCTTTTCTCTTTTTTAATCATTCTCAAGAACACCTATATTGTTTTAGAACTATGTTTCATGTAGCATCCTGAATGATTTAACATATTGCATATAGCTCCTACTTGTAAGTATGAAAGCAAATGTACCGCTTGCAAGATAGTCCCTAGATTATATATTTTAATTTGCATAGAATAATGTGAGAATGCTTGAGATAAAACTAGGTTTTGATTATACTTGCATTGTACTAGCCAAAATGTACCTAAACTCACCTGTATTGTGTTCTTAGCAATAAAATGATATGGTGGGAATGTTCTTTGAACATGGTTATGTAGATGGATGGACCTTGTGTCCATCTTTATCTTACTTTACTTACTTACTTTATCTTTCTAAAAAGCACTCTGTGAAACTTTTGATTAACCAAAGTTATGAAAAATGGAAGAGGCCAATATCTCAATGCTATAGCTGCTCACTATCTTTTCCCATATATTGTTTCATTTTCTTGTATTCCAGTCTTTTTTCTTTCTTCTTCTTTCTTTCTTTCTTTCTTTGGACAAATTAATACACCTGCCTCCATTAGCAGCAATCCTCTCCTTTTCTCAACTTGGTTCTATCAAAGCCAGTTGGCCATCAGGGAGTATGGTAGTGATGGGAATACTTGCTTCTTTTTTCCAAAGTGATTGTTAATCTACCTGCTGGAAGAGCTTGCATTTTCCAGGGCTTCTATATCTATTTCTAAACAAAGAGAAAAAGAAAGGGAAAGAGAAAGAGAAATATATTGCCCCTAGTTTTTCTACAGAACACTTTTCCACAGAATTGATATGAAGGAAGAGCTTAGAATCTCCTCGGCAAGCTTTTAACTTGATGGAAAGCCAATGTTTCAACAACAAATATAATTGTTTTTCAGGAAAATTTGTAAAATAAACAGCCTCATAATAGATAAAGGCAAAAAGGAATTAGAATAATTCGATATGTTTGTGTAATTTGGTAGAATGTTTACCAATAATGGGAAAGGGATTGGAGAAATTTTAAAATGTACAAATGCTGGCAGCAGTGTACTATTGTGCCCGATTATATTGTAAGGAAGTTAGAGTCAGGGAATCAGGGAGATCGATATAAAAAGAAATGTAAGTTGAATGTAAATAAGGTGAAAGATGAATAAAGACTTAATCAGAACTGAATACAAAACTGAGTAACCAGAATGAAGAAATGCATTCAGATGGTTTGAATATATACTGAAGAGATAATTATTGATGTCTGAATCATAAAGCATGCATACAAAGGAAGACTAATTGGATCAACAGGAAGGGTACAAATAAGGACCTTGTGGATATGTGAAGTTGTTAAGAGAGTGCTGTATTTAAAGATTAAAGGCAAGGATTAACGAAAGTGGAAGTAAGAATGGTTTACTAAAATGAAAAAGTATGGTAAAGGCTGGTGATTTAAGCAAGGTTAAGTTAGACTTATTGTTCTATTTTGCTTAATTATTAGCTGTTTTCCCTTAAATTCTTATCCCTATCAATGCAATCCCTTGATGTGGTTCAGAGTTACAAACTTGGATGTACGTTTTCAAGAAAATTTCACCGTGAAAAAAGGCTCTCTCTATTTGTGTGTTAAACAATAACAAGGTTCTTTTTTCTGAAAATAAAGGAACAGCAATTATTTGCTTCTTTTCTTTGCCCAGTAAGCATTAGACTTCCCAGTACAATATTACCTTAATGTGCTTGTTTTTATTTTTTATTTTATTTTATTTTTCATGATAGTGTGGCTGATCTTTCTTTGTTACAGCTCTTAATGGTTGCATTGAGCAAAACCATTGTATCTTTTACAAGGTAGATAATAATATACAAAAGAAATCTGGTGCAATGGCTGTTTTTATTTGTTTCATTTGTTCGTGTGAAAGAAAAGCTTTGACCATATTTATTCTCCCTCTCCTCTAAATTACCTTAAACAACTGAAATACTGAAAGAGTTCATTGCTTAGATAAATACAGAAATCCAAATGAAGTCTTCCTTGACAAATTAGCTGCATAGAAGAAAACAGAGAGCTGTTAACAGGCTTCTGCCAATAGAGTTCCCAATATGTCCTTTTGTCAACTGCCAGAAAAGTAAAAAGCAAAATCAATTTCAAGTCACCACCTCTGCATTTGCCCAAAATGGCAGGATTCTTTCCCCCTTTCTCAGGTTCAGTCCCCTCTTAATTCTTAATGATTCTATAAAAGTGAAATGGGGTTGACCCAGTTAGTATTTCCTAGAAATCACTGGAAAACCAAGAACTGTAGATGACACCAGGAAGTTGAATACAGCACCCAGAAGAAGATGGTGATGTGTATCTGATGTGGGAAAGAATGAACTGCAGATGAGAGCTACTCTTATTTCCATAATCAGTTTTCCCTTCCCTTTCTAAATCTTTCATTCAGACCCAAATACTTTTCCTTGGTTAGATCATCAGCAACAGAAGAGCAAGTGAAATAAAGTTTTTCTCAGATCCTTCTAACCCTCTCCAGTAAGCTAGTTTATCTAAAAGGAAAACTTCTGTTGACCATTCAGATTCAAATTCTATGAAGCCAATATAATGACATGCAAAGGTCATACCTGACAATTTATAGCAATATCCCTAGTTTGTGGAATGGCTAAATGTGACTAAATGTTAATAACTTATTTGTTATTAACACTGTTTTAGACTTGATGCAGTTCAGTGTTCTCATAATATTTTTGTTTTTTCTCCAAATTGGCTAGCTTGTTTACTATGGATTACTCAGATTTCTTTCAAATTCTATTGCTGTATTCATTACAAACAATGAGCGGGACCGTGGCCTAGAGGTGAAAATTCAATCCTAGGCAGGGGCAAATGTTTCTCTATCAGGGTGCAAAGAGAACATATCTGCTGTGAGCTCTGTGTAGGCATCAGGAAAGGCATCTGGCCAGTAAACACTCCACTCATTCATTCCAACTCCACTCCAATCAAAGAGATTAAGGGGCCATAAAAAGAAAAAAAAATCATTACAAACAACGAAAATATATAGCTACAAAAAAAAGTGCACATTGAGGGTGAGAGTTCATTCTCCAACGTGTGGGTTGGTTTCTGAATGTTTCGTTACCAGGCTAGGTAACATCTTCAGCAGAGTTTAGGGGAAGTTGGTGTCAGTGTTCTTCCTCTACACTCTGCTGAAAATGTTACCTAGTCTAGTAACGAAACATTCAGAAACCAACCTACAAGCTCGAGGAATGGACCCTCACCCTCCTACATCTGAGCTACAGATAGTTGCCACTATTGCAAAGTGCACCTTATGAGTCTTTTCCCACAAATGCATTATAATCTTGAAACTACTAGCAGAAATTAGCACCAACCATCTTCTTAAATTACTGCTGGAACGTTATGCACCCCTAACATTGTTTTGGCAAAACCAACTAATGATATGGATCCTCTTTTGAATGGTGAGATAGAACATGTAAGATAGAATAGGTCCAGAGATGGTATTCCGCCAGTTCTGACTGGTTCTGGAGAACCGGTAGTGGAAATTTTGAGTAGTTCAGAGAATCGGTGAATATCACCTCTGGTTGGCCCCATCCCCATCTATTTGCTGCATTTAAGTCCCAGCTGATCAGAGTCCTAGCTGATCAGCTGGGTCTTCTTTTGCTGCCCTGCACAGGAGAATGGATCTGGAAAGTAGGTTAGTGGGGTGGAGAGGGAATGGGGATTTTACAGTATCCTTCCTCTAGAGTGGGGTAGAAATGGGGATTTTACAGTATCCTTCCCCTTCCACGCCCACCAAGCCATGCCCATCAAGCCACACTCACAGAACTGGTAGTAAAAAAATTGAATACCACTACTGAATAGTCACTTAAATATTTTTGGCCCAGGAAGCACCAGGGAATATAGAAGTGAGTTTGTTTAGCTTACAGGTATTTCAAACAATTTGAAGGGTTTTGCTATTCTACCCCAGGTACTGAGTGCTTTATTTCTTTGAAAGAAAATTGGCTGCACAATGAAACCATCTTCATTTCCCCAGCCCCATAGAGCAATGAGTTAATAGTTGAGACAATCAGAGACAAGGGATTGTGTATGTTAAATTTACCAGCAAACTCAGCAGAGAAGGATTGGAGAGCTCAATTCTTCAGACATTCTGTGTTAGAATTAATTAGATTCTACTTGATGCACCTAGACGTTACCACCGAATACACTTTTTTCCCCAGTGACAATTCCAGAAGCCTTTAGCAATAGTTTTTGTGATTCTTCATTGAAAATGTATTCTTTCAAGCAAAAAGAATGCCTACAACTATTGGCAGTCCTCATTTTTTTCTCTTTTATTATGTAGTCTATATGTGTATATACTGGCATTTATGGTGGAGGGGATAGAAACTGACTGATTTGTATTTATCACACCAAAATGTCTCCAAATGTAGTTAGAGAAGGAAAGAAGAGTCTTAAGCTTGCTACCAATTTTGTTTCTATGTCTGCTCCATAACGTTATGTTTTTCAAAATTCCAGAAAATTCCTTACACTATTTCTATTTGAAGAATATACTGTTTAGACTTAGCGACCCTTTCTTTATGAGACAGAGACACCATATCTGAGCTTGAAAAATTTTGTGGATCTTTAGATGGCGCCAGAGATCTACAGGAAACTCCTTGCTGCCATCTAGTGGATTTTTGTTGTTCTGATATGGTAGGAAAGGAACGTTTTTCTCCCTGGATGTTGCAAGGTTTTTTTAGCCTTTGGCTATGCTGCCTAGGGCTGCCGCTGATAATGAATTAGTCATATTTAGGGAGCCAATATTTCTCTATTTCTCTATGATATCAAGACAATTATTTAAATTTATGAAGAAAAAAACTGTTTCAAGTTGAGTGAAGTTCCAGGTGATCATGTCCATTAAATCTGCCGGTCTGTCTCCCTCCCATTTCACTGCAACTATTTGATCCAAAGCAAGACAAGGTGATTGCAAATCAAACATAATTGTTGAAAGACAATCTGCAAATGTATTCCTTCAGGATTCCAAGACCATAGATTGACTCACAGGATTGGAGCTAAAAATAAATATTGGGTTCATTTCAGTGCAAGGATCTCCAACTTTTTTAGACAGATAAGCAAAGCGTAGTCAATTACAAAATACCCCTTTACTGGAAGGCAGACTGGTGAGGTTGTTCTTATCCTCTCAAGTCTCCAAAGATATATGTTATCTTTCAAGGAATAGATGTGCACAATTCCAATTCTAATGTACTAGAAAATAGCAAAGGTATACACACATTTAACACTTTTGTGATTGCAATTTCCTTCTTTTCCACATTGGTGGGCTATGCATACAGATAATGCTAGATAAAAAATAATATAACTACTGCAGACTATATGTTTTATGCACCATGGGAACACACTGGTTAATTTCAGTGACCAATGTATCAACACTCATTCATGAGGAGGTAACATTTGTATAAAAAATTTCTGAGACATCATCACATAATTTTATGACTTCACTAACCTACTTCTATTCATAGCATAGCATAGCATTTAGACTTATATACTGCTTCACAGTCCTTACAGCCCTCTCTAAGCAATTTACAGAGTCAGCATATTGTCCCCAACAATCTAGGTCCTCATTTTACCCACCTCGGAAGGATGGAAGGCTAAATCAACATTGAGCCTGATGAGATTTGATCTACCAAATTGCAGATAGATGGCAGTCAGCAGAAGTAGAGAAAACTAGAGAAACAAGGTATAAAGATGAATTGGTTTTCATATGCACAAATACATTCAAGGTATGATAAAGATTCTAAAATGGAAGGTTTCTATGATAAATTGACTGATTTAGATAAGATTTT
>JANHFN010000681.1:0-12493 GCA_032468175.1 Toxicocalamus goodenoughensis
GGACTGGCCCTTCGGTCATCCCAGAGCAGCTTCTCCAGTCCATGGCAGGTTGGTGCACCCAGGTGGAGGAGCTGTTGGTCTGGGATGACCAAAGGGCCAGTCCTGGGACTCCTGCAGCTCTGGAATAGGGGACCGACTTTCCCACCAACGCCAGCAAGCCACCCTCAGTCAAAATTCATTTGAGTGGTCCGCGGGATATAAAATTAGGATTGTATGATTAGGATTATTTGGTGGTCCCTGAGGTCCAAAAGGTTGGCGACCCCTGATATAGAGGTCCTATATATACTATATTGAAGGGTTGTAAAAGCAAAGCTCTGAAACGCTTTACCAACCACAATGCAGAGTATATCCAGCAGGGGGCGCTCACAGAACTCTTACAAACTACTCCACCTAGCCTTAAAAAATAATCATACCGTGGAAAACTTTTCAAAGTGCTGGATTTTAGGTACGCCAAGTAGACTTTGGGCCAATGACATTTGAGTGTTGATTTTTCAATTTCCCCCTCATTGGATCACAGAAAAGGAGAAACCTTTGCGCAGGAATTCCACCTCTTCCGCTGATAGCCTGTTTTCTTTTAAGCCCCAGCAGCCTCTCAAAGCAACCAGTTTTAAGACCGAGGAGCTCTGAACATTAAGACCCTTTTTCCTGAGGCCCCTTTGTTGTTATTTTAAAACTATTCCTGTATTCCGGAGGGGACACTCATCTATTCTAGTCTGTTTTCAAGCACTTTTTAAAAAAATTTGTGTTTTCCTCACTTTTGCTCTGGACTGGAGAAGGCAAAGGTGCAGGGAGCAGTTTGAGCACCGGCACAGCAACTGGTGTGATTGGGACGGAGTCTGCTCGAAGCACTTTAGGAAGACTGGTGAAGAAGTTCATAGAGATCCGATCCAGAAGCAAAACAAAATTTCCTAGCAGTGAGAACAACCGATCAGTGTGGGATGCTGTGGGCTGATAGCCGCGGACAGAAGGACACTACAGAGGGTGGTGAGCACAGCACAAAACATAGTGGGCTGTTCCCTAACACCGCTAGATGACCTCACTGGAACTCGCTGCCTTAGAAGAGTGAGGAAAATCCTCAGGGATGACTCACACCCCGGTCAGCCTTTCATCCATCACTCTCCTTCCACTCGGTAGGAGATAGAGAAGCAGAGCCAGCCGCACCAACAGGCTGAAGAACAGCTTCTACCGGTGGGCTGTCAGACTCCTGGACGGAAAATAACTTCATGTCAACATAGTAGGATAGACTTGCAGGGCCAGCGCGATGTGCAATAAATTCACCTGGTGCAATAGGATTGTGTGTTTGTCAGTAGGATTCACTGGGTTAGGGATTTTTCTTTTTGGCCTTCACTGTGAGTTGCATTGTGTTGGGGTGCACAAAGGGAGGCCAATCTCATTGTTCACATGTTGTACTCTGACAATAAAGGTTTGAACTTGGGAATGGCCTTCAGAAGTTGTGGATGCTCCATCACTGTTTTTGTTGTTGTTTTTTAAAAGAAAAGGCTGGAGAACCATTTGTCCAGAAGGGTATAGGTTCTCCTGCTTCAGCAGGGGTTGGACTAGTGGTCCTCCAAGGTCCCTTCCAACTCGGTTATTCTATGTTCTATACCTGGCAGAGTGTTGGAATGAAAGGACACAGTTCCATCTGCACAGTGGACAAAGCTTTTTCAGAAACTTAAACCTAAACAAGGTTACATCACTTCCTGGGTGTCCAGCCTAAAATACAACTTTATCTCCAGACTTCAAAGATGGAACCGTGTTGGTGGACGCTGCCAGAGGTGGGATTCAGCCGGTTCTGACCAGTTCTGGAGAACCGGTAGTGGAAATGTTGAGTAGTTTGGAGAACTGGCCAATCCCACCTCTGACTGGCCCCACCAACCCCATCTATCCTCTGCGAGTCCCAGGAGAACGGAGCTGGAAAGCAGGTCAGTGGGGTGGAGAGGGAATGGGGATTTTGCTTCCACTGCCATGCCAACAAAGCCACACCACACTTACAAAGCCCACTGAACTGGTAGTAAAAAATTTTTGAATCCCACCACTGGACGCTGCCTCTCATTACAGAAGCCTATTCCCACAGGAAGCTAAAGCTAAACATGGGTTCATTTCCACATGCAGGGAAAAACTTTTGTCTTGTCACAAGACAAGGACTGGCCATCGCACACCCCTCGAAGGAGCGTATATCTGTCTGCAGATGAGGTTGGATCCCCAAACCCTCCCACCTCGGTTCCAGTGGATTCCTGATCCTGCAAGGAAGAGAAGCCCATGGATCGTACCCCAAACCCTTCATTTGGAAAGTCCCATCGTATCCGATTTCAGCCAGCTAGATCTGCTTGGTGCATGCTTGGGCTCTCAGGCTTGGCGTCAGGGGGTCAGGCCAACCTTGGCTCAGCTCCAGGAGAGAAGTTGAATCACCCTCTCCCCAAACCCCCACAATCCTCCACCGAGTGGAGACTTGCCAGGAACGTTCTGCCCATCCTGGGAATCTCCTTAGCAACCCCAAGCTAAGCCTACTGTAATTCAATTTAGGCCTTGAAGCTCCTTTAAAGCCTGTCACAGGCCGGTTGCCCTGGGAAACGATTTGAAGTGCCTAAACCTTTGACCAGACAGAGAAAATAAGCATTCGTATAAATCAAGCCGGCAGGTTTGGCTGTTTTTTATACTTAGAGGACGGTCCATTTAACATTCTGTCCGTGGAGCCCCCCACTCCATGCATCTGCCACATTGTCCTTGAGCCCCACTCGGAGCCACCACCCCCCCAGCAAAAGAGAGGGTGGGGTGGGGGAAGAGGGCCATTCAGCGGGAAGAATCCCCCCCGGGGTGGAAGGGCCCTGCCACAGCCCCGGGGGGGCGGGGGGCTCCGGAGAGAGACGGGGTGTCATGGGAAAGATAAGCAGGGCTGATCTGGCCACGTCTCAATCGGGACTTAAGTGGGTTTACAAAAGGGTGAAGGCTCAGCGGAGAAACACAAATGATAATGAACTGCTCGCTGTGTTTAAACAGCCATGGCCAAATACTTTGGGACCCTCACGTAGCCCTGAGCAAACCAAGGTTTGTAGGCGAGTCGCATTGAGCGTGCAGTCAATAGGGAGCTGTGGGGTGTCTCTGGCCCTGCTGCCCATCGTCCTCCCACCAGCAGCTTTCTGGAGGGGGATCAGAGGAAGAGAAAGGCTCATCCCCTCCAGCAGAGATGCTCAGGGACATCCTGGTCTTGACCTGGTTTGGGAACTCTGACCCTGACCCTACTGAGAGAGGAGGAACCCCCCTACTGGATTCTTCTTCTAGCGGGTTCTTCAAGACCAGGGCCTCCTAACTTGGCCACTTGAAGACGTGTGGACTTCCAACTCTCTGCTGGCTGGAGAATTCTGGGAGTTGAAGTCCACACGTCTTCAAGTGGCCACGTTTGGGAACCCCTGTTCAAGGCAATTAAGGGGCTGGAGGCCAAAACATTTGGAGACGGGTTTCAGGAGTTGGGTCTGTCTATGAAAAGAAGGACCACGGCTGACACGAGAGCAGGGTTCCAGTGTTTTAGGGGCTGCCACAAAGAAGAGGAGGGTCAAAAGCACCGAAACTCACTTAACAACTGTCTCTGCTTAACAATAGAAACACTGGGCTCAATTGTGGTCATATGTTGAGGAGTACCTGTATTAGAAATGGCTTCCTCCCATCTACCATCTGTGTCAGATTTGCTTGTGGGCATTTTAAAAAATACTATTTGAACCCTGGGGCTGGAGGCAGAGACTCCCACGAGTCCCTTGGACGGCAAGGCCATCCAACCGGTCAGTCCTAGAGGTGATCAACCCGGACTGCTCTTCAGGAGGCCGGATCCTGCAGATGAAGCTCCAAGACTTTGGCCACCTCGTGAGAAGGAAGGAAGGAAGGACTCCCTGGAGAAGAAGAGCCTAAGGCTGGGAACAATGGAGGGCAGAAGAAGAAGAAGAAGAAGAAGGGGATGGCAGAGAAGGAGGGGGCTGGATGGAGTCCCTGAAGCAGCCGGCGTGAGCTTCCATGGACTCCATGGGATGGTGGAGGACAGGAAGGCCTGGAGGAACGTGGTCCATGGGGTCACGATGGGTCAGACACGACTTTGCAACTAACAAGAACAATCACAACATTTTTTAAAAGATAAGCTACCTAATGGAAGCCATTCCCACCGGTGGGTTTTCTTGTGAATCCTTTGTGACAAGCAATTAAAACAAACCCTCAGACACACCATGGAGTCAGTTGCCGGTAGCTTGACAGCAGCTGCGTTTCTGATTCAGAGCTTTTGTGTCAGATTGTGTTCTTGGCAAAGGAGTTGTGGCAGAGAGGGGCAAACAAACAAGCCGTGTTAAAGTTGCTTTGTAAGCGCCTGCTCTCACAGAGAGAGAGGGGGGGGGCAAAGGAATATATACATATATACATTTAACATTAAGCAAAACATTCTCTTTCTTTTTGTTGAGGCAGCCTAACCCAACGCTCCACTTGCTTGCCAAAATAGCAGCTGTGGTCTTCCCACCTCAGGAAAGTTGACCTGTGGTGCCAAAAGAGCGGAGCTTCCTTGGGCGAGGAAGAAGGACTTGGACCAAGGCAGCAGCTTCCCCTGAAGGACCTCCGGACAAGTCCAGGTGGAGCTGCTGCTCCAGGCCAAGCCCTGACCCGAAAGAATTAGAATCCCATTTTTATTGGCCAAGGGCGATTGGACACCCAAGGAATTGGTCTTGGTGCAAATGCTGTCAGTGTACATAAAAGAAAAGATAGATTCGTCAAGAGTCAAGAATCATCAGGTCCAACACTAAATGAAAGTCACAGGGTACAATAAACAATCCAATCATACTAGGAAACAGTCCATATAAATCGTAAGGATACAAGCAACAAAGTTACAGTCCTACAGTCACAAGTGGGAGGGGGTGGGCGATAAGGAGTGATGAGAAGATTAACAATAATAGTAATGCAGACTTTGTAATAGTTGAACAGTGTTGAGGGAATTATTTGTTTGGCATTCAGGGAAAAACTCCCCTTGTGTCTAGTTGTTCTGGTGTGCAGGGCTCTGTAGCGTCGTTTTGAGGGAAGGAGTTGAAACAGTTTATGTCCGGGATGTGAGGGGTCCCTAGATATTTTCCCAGCCCTCTTTTTGACTCGTGCAGGATACAGATCCTCCATGGTAGTAATTGTTTTTTCTGCAGTCCTAATTCCTCTCTGGAGTCTGTTTCTGTCCTGTTGGGTTGCAGAGCCAAACCAGACAGTGATAGAGGTGCAGATGACAGACTCCATCATTCCTCTGCAGAACTGGATCAGCAGCTCCTTGCGCAGGTCTCCATCAGGTCTCCTCAGAACTGAGGACAGATGGATGGACGGAGCCAGACAGAAGCTCCATCGAAGGAGGATTGCAAAACCCAAAACCCGCATCGTTCTCAGAGCCGCTTTCATGCCTGACTGGTTTGGAACAAAGGCCCAATGTTGGCCAGAGAAAAGGCACTTGGGCCACCATCTTCACTCTTTGACGTTTCCCTCCCCCCCCCAATTGTCTTCTAAGAGCATTTGTCCTTCCCTTGGCACCCCTCCCATTCTCTCCCCCCCCCCCGATTCCCACTTCTTCTGCTTGAGAGGGAAGTCCATTCTGCTGGGGGCCATGGGGGGGGGAGGTCTCAGAATAACCTCAGAGGTCTTCTAGTCCAGCCCCGAAAGAGGCCAGAGGAGCAGTTGAGGTGCAGCCTCTCCGTGTTTTTCTTGGGGTGTTTCTGGGGTGCTACAATATGCCCAGACCAGTTCTGACAGGGAAAGGGCCAACTCCTCCTGGCCTCCAGAGACTGACAAGGGGAACAGAGAGAAATTCTTGCTCAATGCATTCAGTGACTCTGAAGGATGATCGTTTGCTAAGAGACTAGTAAGCAGCCTGACTTTATCCTTCTTAATTGCAAATGTTGCCTCTGACACAACTCAGACACCGACTGCTGCACCGGTAAGGCCGGATCTGTCTGTTTGATGGGTTTGGAAAGAAGGCATTTGCCTTCACCAACTACTCTTGGGTGAAGCTGCTCCTGCCTCCTATGGATGAATTAATAAAAACTTTGGGGGGTTTTCTTTAATCTTTCAGGCAGGAGCCTGAAAGCATCTCAAGAAAACTGGTTTCAGTGAATCCTGCCATGACTTATGGTGCTTTTTAAACTAGGTTTATCATGTTTGGTTTGACTTTGTTTGGCTTCCTTGTTTAGATGCTTGTGTGCACATTTATGGGCCTCCTGCCCTATCCTAGACAGAAATTCCATGTATAATCTGAGTGTGGTATACAATATTCAGGGTTTTTGACCAACTATCTTAATTAAACCACGTAATGTAATATTTTATTTATATAATTAATTTCAATAAGGAGTCAATTAGAGGCAGTAGTCATTTGGGGCAGCTTAATACATATGGTTAAAAGTCTACAAAACAAAGGACATCATTAACAACAAAAATGTGTGCACACAAGACATTATAGCCAAGGCCAACCACAGCGTATTCCACTTGAGTCATTCTGGATGGTTCATCTAGCAGAGTCTGAAGGAAACATGAACATGTTTGCAGGACTTGAAAAAGATCAACAGGGCTGAGGGGCCCTTTGAATTTTGGGGAAAGTGTCCTTTCTCATCACAAGGCCCTGCAAGAGAGGAGGCTCCAGGAACCCACTGATTCCTTCACTCAAGGGACCTAGATGTGCTCAGGCTGCTGGACCTTGTGGGACATGGACAGACATTTAGAGACAGTAACTTGAATGAACCTGAAGTCACAGCTGGCACCACACTCAAAATCCAGGTGAGCCCATGGCCATGATGAGTCCTCCTCGTGCCCCATGCCCAGGTAGGTCTCATTAACATGCATCAGATTTTGCTTCTCATCATTCTTACAATATTAGATAACACAGTATCAACAGTAGAGGCCTTCAAGTTCTGGGTTCTATCATATCACAAGACCTAAAAGGGACACTTAATATCAAAAATGTCAATTAAAAGAAGGTTCTTCCTGAGTCAACTCAGAAAGCGCAGACTCCCCAAGGATCTGCTGAGACAGCTCTGCAGAGGAAGGATTGAGTCTGTCATTTGTACTTCTAGAACCGTCTGGTTTGGCACAGCAACCCAACAGGACAGGCACAGACTTCAACAGAGAGTTAGGACTACAGAAAAAAACAATTGCAACCAGCCTGCCTTCTCTTGAGGACCCATATATTGTGCCGGTCAGAAAGAGGGCTGGGGAAAAAACTACAGACCCCTCACATCCTGAACATAAACTGTTTCAACTCCTTCCCTCAGAATGCTGCTGAAGGGCATTGCATACCAAAACAACTAGACACAAATAAAGATTTTACCCCCGTGCCATTACTCTGCTAAACACATAATGCCTGGAGCACTATGTATGCCTAAGGATATCTAACCATGTAGTAGGGCTGTGTTACTTTAATTCTTCTCATCCTTATCATCTTGCGACCATCTCCTATTAGTATCTTATGATTTATCACTTGTTTGTATCTTATGATTTGCGATCCAGGACTTATCACTTTGTTGCTTGCATGTACACTGAGAGCTTCTGCACCAGAGACAAATTCCTTGTGTTTCCAATCACACTTGGCCAAGAAAGAATACCCCAATATTCGAATTAACTCGTGGCTGAGGAAGCCTCCTTGTACATGGGCCTCCCATTCAGTAGGAAAAGGTGAAATTGGGAGGCACTGAAGGCCCAACAGCTGTGCCCAGGGATTGGAACAGAGGCCTTTGGGATGAAGAATTGGTGCCCCACCCAGGGAGCAACTCCTTTGAGAGCAGCCCACCCCACCTCTGATTCCCACCACAGTGGGAATACTGTCTGCCCTTACCTACCATGCCTCAGCTAAAACAAAGAGGCCTCACCACATTTGCTAGATTAAACTGGACTCACAATGAAAAACATTTGTATCAGGTTTTACCCTTTCATTAAAAGGTAGAAAGGAAAATATTTCAAAGCAGAGGTCTCCAATCTTGGCCCCTTAAGACTGGTGGACTTCAACTCCCGGAATTCCATGCTGGCTGGAGAATTCTGGGAGTTGAAGTTCACAAGCCTTAAAGGGGCCAAGGTAGGAGACCCTCCTGTTCCAAAGAACCATCAAGGGCTTCCAGTGCCCATAGAGTGACATGGCCCTCCACATTAGCAACCTGTTAAGAGGTTGAAGTTCACCCACACAAACGCAGAAATTCCTCATCCTATCTCAGCTCACATCGCTACGACGCCTGAATGTCCTCCGTTCCATTACCGATGAGATTAATATATATATATTTTTAAAAAGGCAACCTGCCCCAGAGTAGCTGTGTCTAATGTTGGCCAGGAAACTTTAAGATAGATCCAAAAAGCATCAAGATGTTTTCTCCAGATTCTGGTCTTCATTTTGTTATTTCAGGGCATCCTGGACTTAAATGTCACCATTCAGATTTCGATACGCAAAATTGTTCAGCAAATTGTTGGGGGAAAGCTGTGAAATGATAGCTTTGCATAAACCACTCCAAGGGATTCTTTTTCAGAGCACAATCTGGTTTTCTGCTCTTAACCAAGAAATACTGAACTTTTGCCATGAATCAAAAAAAAAAAAGTTGGAAATATTAACCAAAACCAAGGGAAAATATAAATAAAGAAAAGGGTTTCCAACAGACAGTCTATAATTTTCTCTGAATGTGGTTATTTGGTATCAGTTTCATGTATTTCCAAAAAATATAGGTTGGCTTTTCTGGGTGTTTGTATAAATGGATGGCTTGGGGGCAATGGGTAGATAAGATTCCCATCCCTGACATTTTTCTTTTTCTGCCCTTAGCTGATCTTGCAGAAAAGCCTGGAACCAATATTCCCCATTACCAGAGTAACGAAGTTGGAGGGGGATCTTGGAGGTCTTGTAATCAACATCTGGACAAGTGGCTGTCCAGTCTCTTCTTAAAAGCCTCCAGGGATGAAGCACCCACAACTTCTGAAGGCAAAGGCCATTCCACTGGTTAATTATTCCAATTGTCAGGAAATTCCTCCTTAGTTCTTGGCTGCTTCTCTCCTTGTTGAGTTTCCACCCGTTGCTTCTTGCTCTCCCTTCGGGGGCTTTGGAGAAGAGGTTGACCTCCCCTCTTCTTTTGAGGGAGTATTTGACTCCCTCAAATACTGGAAGGCTGCCGGCATGTCCCTCCTAGTCCTCCTCTTCAGTAAACTAGATAGACTCCATTTCTGCAACCGTTCTTCAAATGTCTCAGCCTCCTCCAGCCCCCTCATCACCTTCGTTGCTCCTCTCTGCACACTCTGGTCTGTATATCCTTTTTGTAATGTGTTGACCAAAATGGGTCTCAGCTTTCCAAATCAGATCTTACCAAGGCCTCATAAAGCAGAACTTCACGCGATCTTAATTCCACCTCGATGTTGATGCAGCCTAAGATTACGTTGGCTTCTTTGGCGGCAGCTGCTGCACAAGGCTGGCTCATGCTTAAGGGATGGTCCTGGGGTAGGGTTCAAAATTTTGAACAACTCGTTCTATGGGTGTGGCTAGGTAGGTGTGGCCATGTGACTGGGTGGGTGTGGCTTGTTTTTTTCAGCAACCCCCCCATTTTTTGGGCCTTCTGGGCCTCAGGGAAGCCTCCTGGGGGGTGTTTTTGCTCCCAGAAAGTTTGACTGGGACCCAGGAAGGCAAAAAATGGAGCGGGGTGGTGGTGCTGTGCCCTTCCTCCTTTTTTTGCCTTCCTGGGCCTCAGGGAAGCCTCCTGGGTGAAGAAGTAAGATGATGAGGGGAATCCCAGCACAGCTGATCTTAGGAACAGCAGATGGTCGGGAGGGAAAAAAAAGAAATAACTTACAGAGTGACTGGGCAGGGAAGAACCCAGTCAGCGATGTTGGGCATGCGCGCAATGTTGCGTATGTGTGATAAGGACTGACTGAGTGGGGAGGGGAGGGGTGGGTGGAGAGGGGTGAGGTCAGCCATGGGCAGGATTTGCCGGTTCTCCGAACTGCGCAGAATCATAACAACCGTTTCTATAGAACCGGTCCAAACCAGTAGAATCCCACTCCTGGATTGTCCGCTAGGACTCCAAGGTCTTGGGATCTTAGTGGACACTCCTTATGTCGTCCACTACTCTCTGAGTGGGCAGCATGTTAATTCTGTTGATTTCTACATCTAAAGGAGAGCCTCTGAAGCGGATGGTAGACAGACACCCGGGAGGTGGGTTTTTCCAGGGATCTACTTCAGCTTCTGCTGCAGAGATCCCAATAAGGAGATCTGGTGATCTGGTGGGGAACACATTCGCTTCCTGAAGAGAGATTTTCTTGTCTTTTTTACCCCCCTCAGCCAAGGCTTTATTTGGAATGAAGACATACCACATTCTCCACCCTGCCTTGTTACCATGTCTTCCTAGGGATTGGTATTTTCCCCCTAGAAGGGAATCTGTGAGGGTTCTGGGGCTTGTAAGACCAGTTTGATCAATGGCGGCTTCGGCTGCTGCTCTGGACCCTGATAAGCGTTCACACTCTGTATACAAGCTGTCATTCCAGACGTTTGGTTTTTCTCTTGAGTTTTTCAAGGATCTTAAACGGAGGTCCGTAATGCTAATCAAGGGTGTAAGTTTGGTAGTTTTCTGATGCCCAGGTAGAAGATTTCACGGGCGAAAATGAAAACCGTTGATGCTTGAAGAAGGATGATTGCCACTTAGCGCATTACAAATATTCATGTCACATCTGAAAACCTTTTGTAAGAATCAGCCCAATGTTTCTAGAACTTTCTAGAGTGGTACTGCAAGATCCTCAAAGGATATGGGTCTCTGATCTCTTTCAAATCTCTTTGCCACAAAACATATTGGTTTCTGGCCTAGCAATCAATGGGTATACGGTAAAGAAACATTACAGTGTTTGCACCACCAAAACCTCAATCAGAATTTTTTAACATATTATTTAATAGTATCAATATTATTATACAGTCAGAGACAAGGAAAACAACAGAAAGCTTAGAGCAAGATAATATAGTTGGTTCTCCAAATTTCTGCAGCCCAGACCTGGAGATTTAAGAAAGCGTTGTTTGTAAACTTAAACATACAAGAGATGTCTGAAATTTTTAAAATGAAGAATAATATCCACATGTATCCTTCCCAATCCAACATGTTGTGTCGACTGGGCCATTTCCAGATGGCCAATTCTGAGCGTTGAATTGCAAAGTTGAAGAAGCTATCCTGAGATTTACTGAGCTTCCTTAAAAAAAACTCTTGTGTCTCCTGCATGTTTAACAGAGTGCTGGATAAACTAAATGTTATATATCAAGAGGTAATAACAATCTAGCTTTTATTTTCTTCCAGGCCTGAAGTACTGCAACAAAAAGCAAGCTTGCAATACTTTCCCACAGAATGACCTCTTGGAGCATCAAATGTGTATTGTGAAGTGCATCTCAGGATCACATCACAAAACAAAGAAGAAAAAGTAACAGGGCACAGAATAAAAAGAGATTTTAAAGGAGCTCAGCTTAAAATCCGACACCAATTTTTATGAAGCTTAATGACTTCCGAATGTTCTTGATCTTTTGTAAGCTGAGTCCTCTTTTGATGTTTTTAATCGTTAGACAACGTTGATATTTTTGTCATGCTAAATAATGGGAGGGTGGAACATCTACGCTTTGGAATTGCTCTCAGGATTTGGGAACAAGTGCAAACAGGCTATACACCTAGAGTAACCTTGGCGGATGTAGCCCTCAGAGTTAGTTGTCAAGGAAGGGTCACATCTGTTTATTTAAAGCAGGGGTCCCCAAACTTGGCCACCTTAAGACTTGTGGACTTCCAACTCCCAGAATTCTGGGAATTGAAGTCCACAAGTCTTAAAGTGGCCAAGTTTGGAGGAGACCCCTGCTTTAAAGGAAGGATGAAAGACCTTCAGAAATTAAGGTCAGGTGATCAGACCTAATGCAAGATGAACAAACATCTCCCTCTCTCAACTCTGCATTTATTGCTGAGAGGGTTTGTACTTTGTCAAGCAAAGAGAGGGAAGAATTGAGCAACACTTAATTCTGGCTGCCGGCCCAAAGGAGAGAGGAACAGAGTCCTTTCAATGGACTGAATTGGAAAGTAAATAAGAGTTACGGTTGTGTTTTTTTAAAGCTTAGACTTGCTAATGCCTGTAGTAAATGCAGCACTGTAGCCTCGTCGCCTAAAAACCTGTCCAGATGAAGAAAAGCTGCTTTTGTGATTGTGTAGTAGTGGGGAAAGAAAAGGGCAGTGAGAAGAACGCATTTTGCCTTTTTTAGCTTGCAATTTCTTGACTTCAGTTTCCCTTAAGTCAGTTTCCTTCATGAGATCATATGGGCATCTCCCCTGCTAGGGCTTCAGTTGGCCACCATCATATTATGATCCCTTCACCCTCCAAGGCTAGTGTAGTCGCAAGTAGAAGGTTCTAGATTTGTGTTTTTCAACCTGGACAAGCCAGCCAGCTGACTGGAGAATTCTGGGAGTTGAAGTCCCCACATCTTCAAGCTGCCATTTTTGTCTCTGGTGGCTCTGATGAAGCCGCCCAG
>JANHFN010000681.1:27938-38152 GCA_032468175.1 Toxicocalamus goodenoughensis
ATCCATCCATCCATCCATCCATCCATCCATCCATCCATCCATCCATCCATCCATCCATCCATCCATCCATCCATCTGTAAGGACCGACTTTCAGTCACTTCTTTCAGTATCTTTGTAACCCTGGACGGTCCTTAAACGAGTGGTGATAAGTGGAGGATTACTTGTACACAGATGCTGATCATTGTAGGAATCTAAACATTCAGGATTCTCTTTTGATTGTCCTCTAATTCTATACAGAACCTGCTGCCAACAAGGCTGGGTTGCCTTGCCCCAACCTCCTTCCAGATGTTCCTTGCATTGTTTCAGTTGTGGGTCTACACAAGCCCTGCGTGTTGCCTTGGAAGGCCCTGCCTGTATCAGGCACACTCCGCTTGGGAGGACGTGTATTCAAGGCACGCTCGATCGTGATGTGGCAGATATGCCAAGCTGGAGTCCCAGCAAGAAAGAGGACATTGTGAGCAGCGTTCCTGACGATGTGTACCTTTTTTGTCTAGAAAAGGTAAAATTAGGGAAAGGGGAAGCTGTGAGCAAGACAGAGAGTCCTTCAAATCTTTCTTTATCGTGAGAGGCCGCCTGGCTCACTCATTGCCAGGGAAATGTGACTTTTAGTACATGATTAAGTTGCCTTTACAAAGCCGCCTTTGACAGAAAACTACCTTCTACCAATTACCTGAAAGGCTAGCAGTGGGATTGTGAAATTGTGCATGAGCAGCACAGTCACAGCCATGTTTTTCCAAGCTCTCTCTGGCATCTTCGTTCAGGGAGCATTTTGTAAGCAACTTTTGCAGTTATACAACTTCGAGGCGTGCTGCTCAGGTTTATTTTCCAGAAATGTTCTAATAACAATCAAAAACAATCTGCTTCTTTTATGCTTCAAGAGAGGTCACCGTTTGCCAGGAAGGACAATAAAAGGCAAAACACACAAATCTTACAAATATCAACATTGCATTTATGACAAAGTAGGAGAAAAATATACAACAGCAGCCTGTTCAAACATTGAAGATGGATCACTGAGTACCATACATGCATGAAACTTACTCAGAAGTAAGTTCCAATTGATTTGGTTGGCTTAGAAGTAAGTAAGAACATATCAGGGGCCTCCAACCTTGGCCACTTTAAGCCTGGCAAACTTCAACTCCCAGAATTCCCCCGCCAGCTTTGCTAGCTGGGGAATTCTGGGAGTTGAAGTCTACCAGGTTTAAAGTAGCCAAGGTTGGAGGCCCCTGGTTTAAGAGACTAGAACTGTAAGCAAGCACGGCATTTCATATACATATTGTTATTCAAGCTTTGGGTTTCCTCGTTGCTACTATCCTTGTGTGTGTTTGTGCCTTTGTGTCAGTGTTGACCGCAGGCAACTGCAGTTTTTGTGGCAAAGTTTTTCAGAAATGCCATTGCCTGCTTCCTAGGGCTAAAAAAAGGCTGGTTGGCCCAAGGCCACCCAGCTGCTTTGAGCAACAAGAAAGCATGTTTAAATTATCAAAGGTTTTCTCCCTATTGAAGGAAACCAATGACCTTTGTTTTTCCAAATATTCCAAAACGTCCAACATATTTCTCACATTGTCCTTTAAATAAATATCTTTTAAGTAAAAATCCGTACTGATCCTCAGGAATAAATGTGCAAAATGATTTTCTAGTCGGTCAGCTAGATTCATTGTGAACAACTTGCAGTCCTTCAACAATCACCCCAGTTTATAGTTTCTTGCTAAAGTCAATTCTTGTCGTTTAGGTGCCTCTTCAACTCTCTGGCCTCTTTTCTCTTGGTCACATGGAGTTGTTTATGTTTGGTTTAGTGGTTAAGGCACCAGGCTAGTGTAGGAAGTTAGCACCCACCCCTCTCCTAGAAAAATGAAATATTATCCTAGGAAATATTAAAAAGGCAGAATATTTCCCCTAAAAAGAAAAGTAGAAATTCAAAGAGGCAGAAACTCAGCCCACCCCACCTTTGCTAATGGACCATTACTCTGGCCTAGGCCAGTCTATTTTACATAACGAAGATCTACTCCAGGTAGAGCTATAATAGGAATTGCCCAAAGCCCCTTTCATTACATCATCACCCAGTGAGGCTCAACCAAGCCTGGGACTCAGGACAGCCTACAGAGTTGCCCCTGCATGGCCCCAGGCCAGGAGACGGTGAGTTCTAGTCCCACTTTAGGTATGAAATCCTTCTGGGTGACTTTGAGCCAGCCACTCTGTCTCAGCTTGACCCACCTCACAGGGTTGTTGTTTTGGGGAAAATAGGAGGAGGCTGGTGTGTTGGTGGATATGTTTGCCATCTTGGATTATTTGTAAAAATAACAAATTAAACGAACAAATAAATGTTCATCCTGAAAACATTTTAATTACCTAATAATCCATCAATAACTATTCTGGTGTAATCTTTTTATAGCTTCAGAAACTTCCGTTATTTTTATAGGTTCATTCATAATTTATTTCTGTTCCTCTGTAATCCTAGGTAAATTTTGTTTCTTTAGATATTCATCTATTTTCTCCAGAAAGATGTCACTTCATTTATACAAGTTAGAATAATAGTGTTGAAATGCTCCTTTTTTGTCACTTGTTATTGCAATCTTTCCTTTCCTTTCCTTTTTCTTTTCTAATTTATATACTAGTACTTCTCAGGTTTATTCGCAGACTCTCTGTTTTTTTCGTCCTATAATTCATTTTTATTTCCATTTCTCTTGCTGTTAACAAGGATCCTTGTAAAAGCTTAATTTGTTGAGAAATATCTTCTCTTCTCTGAAAACGACATTTACATACCATTCAAAAGAGAGAATGGAAAAGCTGAGAACAAAACAAAGAGACCAAAGTGCCTCTTTGCCAGCAATCAACGCCCAGATAAGGAGGGATTAACATCAAGGATTAATACCAGACCGACAATTAAGCAGTTAATAATAACCCAATCAAGGAATTGCTAATTTAGACAAACAATCCAGTTGTAAACAGCAGCCCAATCAAGGAAGAAAACAACTCTCCCACCAACTTCCAACTCTGTTTTCCATTCCATTCTCAATCCATGGAACAGACGTTGCCTGCAGAAATTGTGGGAGCTTCATCACTGGAAGCTTTCAAGAAGAGACTGGACTGCCATGATATAGGGTCTCCTGCTTGGGCGGTGGGGGGTTGGACTAGATGACCTACAAAGTCCCTTCCAACTCTGTTAATCTGTTATTAACACTGATAGTATGTGAACAGAAAGCCAACTCCACTCCCTTCTAACACTGATGATGATACATAGTTGGATAATGAAATGTTTGCAAAAAAACAACAACCAAGGTCAGAGAACACCAAGGACCCCACAGTCCTTCTCCTCTCTGTAAACCCCACTGCCTTCTAGCACTGATGATGTTACCTAGTTGGGTAATGAAACGTCTGCAAGAAAACAACCAAGTTCAGAGAACATAAGGGACCTCTCAGCCCTTCTCCTCCTCCTCCTCCTCCTCCTCCTCCTCCTCCTCTCCCCAAACCCCGCTCCTTTTTAACACTGATAATGTTACCTAGTTTGGGTAATAAAACATCTGCAAAAAAATAACCAAGCTCAGAGGATACTAAAGAACCCCTACAGTTCAATCCTGAGTTACAAATATTCTTTTCTATTTATAGTTATCTAGTAATTTAACGCTTTTCTATGATATTTTAAGACCAACAAATAGAGGTTTGGCCAGCCCATCACCAAATTCCTTCAGTTGGCAATTCCCCGCCCTGACATTCAAACTCATTCTGGTGTTCCCAGGTGAAGCTGGTGGTGCTAAGTCCTACTGGCCCCTCTGTGGGGCAAAGACCCCAAACTCAACTTGAAGCAATTATAGGAAAACAAGCATGGGTGGAATTAGATGGGAACCCCAAATGGTGAGTTACTAGTCATTCTCCTAGGTTTCTTTTAGATAAATGGCTTCTCAAAGACAATCTTCAATTTTCTTCTGGATATTTCTGGAGAAGAGGCCATGAGAAAACATGAGGAATTCTGGAGCAGGACAACTGCCGGATGAACACATCCCTAAGTCTTCTCAGACTTTGATAGTGGGAAACTATGCCCAGGGTTTTCATGTGGTGGGTTGTGTGTGTGAACTCTATATTTTTCTGCATGGTTAACCTTGTGGAGTATATCCCTTGGCTGCCTTCCCCATTCCCAGCCATGCTGATGAATTCTGCCTCAGGAGGGTTTCCTCCATAAACCGAAATCAACCAAGATCTCCAAAAGGCTTGCAGAAAAAAGCTATATTTAATCTCAGAATGTAGGTTTTCACAGCTGCTGGTTGTGGCTGAAGACTTCTGCATAATGCCATGGGAGACTAAGAACACATACTGTTGTTTTGTTGGCTATGCTGCTTGCTTCCTTGGAGCAGATGCAAAACTGAATGGAGCCTCTTTCTATATGTCCTCTCTTCAATGGAGCAGCATCCCAGAATCAATTTATATAGGAGAAGAGCAGGCAGTGCTGGGAGGGGGCGGAGTTAAACATGTCATCAGATTAGAGTCCTCACGTTGCCACAAATGGTCCAAGTTAAAATTTTCAGTTTCAGCCATGGTGTTGGGTTTCTTAGTCTGGTTTTCCTTGTTTGGCTGACAAATGGATGCTATATAAAATATATGCAGAACAAGGAAAAATATTACATTAGAACATTAAAACTATTGGGAACTGGAGAAATAAAAACCACTTCTGAGCAAAGTTTTTGCAGACGTCATTTCAAAGCTCCTTTCTTTCTCTGATCTTTAAGAAACCAGGGAGAAGAGGAAGAGTGCCAGAAGATGGCACATCGCCAAATATTGTTCCAGTCTTCAAAAAGAGAGCAGCCTGTCTATAATTGGTCAACTTGACATGGATACTAGACAAATAATTTAGCAAGTGGGTTGTGAAACCCAGCAGCTAAGCAAAGTTGAATTATCAAGAACAAATTGTGTCAAACCAACCTGATCTCCTTTTTCAAAACAGGACAACCACTTTAGAGAATAGATAAAAATAGTGAAATAAAAGCAAGCAAATCCACACCCTCAGAAAAATACAGGTTTCTTTCAGAATATTTTTATTAGGTGGTCTGCATAAAACAGTGGACACTATAAACACGTTCTAATTTTTAAAATATACTATAATAACAAATATTAAGTTTTTATTTATAATTATGGATCCTTATAATTATAAATAAACATTACAATATAATGTTTAAATCATTTAAGGGACTGGGTTATTTTTTTAATGGTGTATGCAAAAGACTTAAGAATTACAGGGAATTCACAGTGAGCCTGGAGAACATTATCATCCCCATAAATGCTTTTATTGAATTAAGGGAGAATATAATCTCTGGGTTTTTTCCCATTCAGATGATTGATTTTGCCCTGGGATTAAAGGTGGCCACCTTGCCAGAGTCAATGATTTGCAACAACAAATCACAAACAATTTCCCACAAAGTAAACCAAAACATTTCTTTCCAGTTAGTTGACATAGATTCAACTGGGCACATCTGCAACCTCCTTTAGGGAAAGGAAAACAGGTCTGAAGAGCAAAATCATGCTAAAGCATTTAAAGTTTGGTAAACTCATATTGGCAGTTCACAAAAGACAGTGGAAAAAATAGCAGCAACTCCAAGAAGGCAAAAAAGAAAAGAGGAACAGCATTATCGGACTTCAGGGACAAATGACTTTGTTTTAAACTGAAAGCCATACATATCATTCTGTTTCAAGGACAAAACAGGCATTGTTTCCTCTTTCAGTTAAAAGCAGCCTGGATCCATTTTAAGGTGTGCCCAAAAGATGTCAGGAAAGGTATTACATGAGGTTCCAGAGCTGGGAAAGGGCAGTTTTTCAAACAGAACCCAATCCAGCTGTCCTTCTCGATACCCCAGTGGAGGCCCTGTAACCACGGTTAATGCTTTGGGTGGTTCTTAGACTTGTTTAGGGCTTTGCTAGTAATCTGGCTGCACAGGTTAACATGATAAGAAGACCACGTCTTCTTCCCCACCACGTGGGATATTGCATCGTTTTGGTTGCTATGTTATATAAAATGCTGAGATTCTACAAACAATACAGAGAAGAGCAGCAAAGATGATTAAGGGGCTGTAAACATATGAAGAACGGTTGCAGAAATTGGGCATGTTTAGTCTAGTGAAAAGAAGGACTAGGGACTACATGATAGCAGTCTTTCAATACTTGAGGGGCTGCCCCAAAGAAGAGGAAGGGGTCAAGCTATTCTCCAAAGCCCCAGAAGGCGGAACAAGAAACAACAGATGGAAACTAATAAAGGAGAAAACCAACCTAGAGAAATTTCCTGACTGTGGGAACAATTCATCAGTGGGATAACTTGCCTCCAGAAGTTGTGACTGCTCCTACATGGGAAGAGATTGGACAGTAATGTGTCTGCACTGGCATAGGGTTTCCTTCAGGACCAGGGGGTTGGACTAGAAGACCTCCAAGGTCCCTTCCAACTCTGTTATTCTCTTATCTGAAGATCAGTGCCAGCCTTTTGACCTCAGCTTTGCTCAGCAAATGCAACCGATATATAATCAATAAAGGATAATATTTGTAGCTCAGTGTTCAAATGAAAGGACCTGGGTGCTTCCTGAGCTTGCTTCTTTTCTTGCTGACGTTTCATAACCCAACTGCTAGCTAGGCTGATGACGTTCCCTAGTTAGGTCATGAAATGTCTGCAAGGAAACAGCCAAGCTCAGAGAGCACCAAGGACCCCACAACTGATATAAAACTGATACTGCATCATCTGGGCCACCACCACAGCCTATAGGAGCTGAAACTTCTGACCTATTTGTATAGGCAGCTTCATTGCAGTAAGAGGGGACAATCTGGTGTAGTGGTTAGGGCACCAAGCTTAGAAACCAGGAGACCCTGAATCCAAGGCCTGCTTTAGGCACCACAACATTTTGGTGACAGTCCCTCTCCTTCAACCCTTGGAAGAAGAAG
Organism: Toxicocalamus goodenoughensis; assembly: GCA_032468175.1. Lineage (NCBI taxonomy): Eukaryota > Metazoa > Chordata > Lepidosauria > Squamata > Elapidae > Toxicocalamus > Toxicocalamus goodenoughensis. The sequence continues at coordinate 34,845 of JANHFN010000681.1, forward strand.
ACAAGGGCAAACTACATCCCCAAAAGCGTTACCAAGAAAACTTTGGGGAGTTGCCATAGAGTCACCAGGACTCAAAACTGGCCCGAACTTCTGTCTCCAAAAAAGTGCCTGCATGAAGACATGAGAGCCGTAGTTGGATGCCCCCCGCCCCCCCAGGATGAAGTGGTGGGCGAAATGCAGAACGGTGGACCCTGTGATGTGACAGCAATAATACAAAGAACAACAAGGAGAAGAAGAGCCAGGGTTTGGATAGGAAGGTGTCCCTCTTCCAGACTACAAAAGGCATACCGAACAATAACAAAATTGGGAACTGTAACTAGAAGATTTGCATGCCTTCAACGGGCTTCCTGAGACAATCTCCGTAGGGTTGATGTCCTTCTTTTGAATCTCGATCTTGAGCAGAGGTCCCCAAACTTGGCAACTTTAAGACTCGTGGACTTCAAATCCCAGAATTCTCCAGCCAGCTATGCCTGATCTTGAGAAGGAGGGCAGAGAAGAGCAACCAGGAGGATGAGGGGACTGGAGACTAAAACATACGAAGAACAGTTGCAGGAACTGGGCCTGGCTAGTCTAGGCAAGAGAAGGACCAGGGGAGACAGGAGAGCAGCCTTCCAACATTTGAGGGGCTGCCATGGAGAGGAGGAGGGGGTCAAGCTATCTTCCAAAGCCCCAGAAGGCCAGACAAGGAATAATGGAGGGAAACTGATCAACCTGAAAATAAGGAGAAATTTTCTGACAGTGAGAGCAATCAACCCATGGAACAGAAGTTGATCTGAGACAATGACTTGGGCTCAGCCTCAGCAAGGACAGGTCCATTTTGGCCCCACTGCTTCCCAGACACCAACTATCAAATATTTATCAGGATTAGCTCTGCACAGGGGGAGGTGTTAAAATAAGGAAGCAGCCTCCATCATATGATCACACACACTCTAATTCAGAGAGAGTCAGGGGGAAATATTGTTTACATAAGAAAGGAGGAAAAGCTTATCTCCTGTTCTATTTGTTCAACTCTTGACTCCCTCTTGGACCGCTTCAAAAGTTCCTCCAGTTCCCAGTCATCCATTTTAAGTGTCAGGTGACACACACACATTCCCACAGCCTTCAGTCAGTGCATGGGAACCCTGGGTCTAATGATCTTGCCACGTGTCCACAGATGGTGGTCTAATCAGAACAAGCCTCCTGGGTTCTCAACCCCGTCACCTCCTAAACCCAACATTCCTTAACCTCTTGGTTTTCCCTCTCCGTTGAAGTATGTTACCAAAGTCAGCACCCAAAATATTGTTTTAATCCCCTTTTGGGTGCGGCTATCTAGCACTAGTCTTTAGGGAAGAAGAAAGCACCAGAGGTGGTGAGTTTTGTTCACCTGGGACCTCTGCTCTATCTTGACTGAACACAAATCCATTCAAAGCTGGCTCAGATTTGCACCTAATAGGGAAAGGAATAAACTCAAGGAAGCTCTTAATCATGAGTAACTGCTTGTCTGTGGAGACAGTTTATCCCAAATCACACTGAAAGCCATAAGAGCGGGGAAACCGAAGCCATTTCAACATCCTCCCTGCCACTGATTTTTAATTACAGAGTTCGTATCCTTAAAACCAAAAGCAATTTCAACAGAGTACGTGGATCTGACCGTTCTGTGGCCCTTGATGACTGAAGCTTTCATACTATTGTTTGTCCTTCTCTACAGATTCAGAGCTCTGAGGTTGTGTGTGTGTGTGTGTGTGTGTGTGTGTGTGTATGAGTAACAAATTCTGTAATGAATGAGCTAAACCGAGAACAGTCAATGATTTTTCTCCTCTGCCCTTCAAGCTGAATCCACTGAATTCAGCCCAGTTGTTTCAGACATGACCTACAATAGAGGAGAATAGTGTAGAATACAGTAGAGCTGGAAGGCACCCTGGAGGTCTTCTAGTCCAGCCCTCTGCTCAAGCAGGAGAACTTATACTATTTTAGACCAGTGGCTGTCCAGTCCTGTCTTAAAAACCTCCAGTGATGGAGCATCCATGATTTCTGGTGGCAAGTTGTTCCACTGGTTAATTGTCCTCCCTGTTAGAAAGTTTCTCCTTAATTCCAGGTTGCTTCTCTCCTTGATTAGTTTCCATTCTTTGCTTCTTGTCTTGCCTTCAGGGGCTTTGCAGAATAATTTGACCCCCTCTTCTTTGTGGCAGCCCCTCAAATGAGATGACATACGCCCCCTTCTCATCCCTGAATGCTAAAGAGAGTAAGGAAACATCTGGAAATGAAGCATCTGCTACCTGAACTAACTTCTGAACCAGGCCTTCTCCACCTTGGCAACTCCCGCCTGGCTGGGCCATCCTGGGAGGTGAAGTCCAGCCATCTCCAAGCTCGAGAAACACTGATATAAACTAACATCTAAACTCTAGTGTAGTGTCCACACCTTAAACTCAACCCCGGGTCAGCTCTGGCCCTCCACCCCAAGAATTGAACCAGTCCAGTTCAAGAGAAGCACCCAAACCTGGCTGGCTCTCCTAAGGACTCTGTAGCCCATGCTGCTCAGTCTAGCTTGCTTTGATCTAGCCTTTAAATGTTCTTCATCATCAGGTTGTTCCTGGCCAGAGATTTTCTGACCCTTATTTTTCAAATGGCTTCTTTTTCTGCAGCAGAACAATTATGTGCCTTTTCAGAGTAAGCATTCTCAACTTCAAAGCCACTTAAAAGACAGTGAAAGACACTTTAAAAAGACACTTAAAAGAGAGACAGTTTGGTGCAGCGGTTAAGGCACCAAGCTAGAAAACAGGAGACGGTGGACAAGAAGCAACTTAGAACTAAGGAGGAATTTCCTGACTGTGAGGACAGCTCACCAGTGAAACAGCCTCCAGAAGTTGCGAATGCTCCAAACAGTGGAGGTTTTAAAGAAGAGATTGGACAACCATTTGTCTGAAGTGGTACAGGGTTTCCTGCCTAAGCAGGGGGCTGGGCTAGAAGACCTCCAAGGTCCCTTCCAACTCTGTTATTCTATTCTATTCTTTCCTTATTCTTTCCTTATTCTTTCCTTATTCTTTCCTTATTCTATTCTATCCTATCCTATCCTATCCTATCCTATCCTATCCTATTCTATTCTATTCTATTCTACTCTATTCTATTCTATTCTTTCCTTATTATTTCCTTATTCTATCCTTATTCTATCCTTATCCTATCCTATCCTATCCTATCCTATCCTATTCTATTCTACTCTATTCTATTCTATTCTATTCTATTCTATTCTTTCCTTATTCTATTCTATTCTTTCCTTATTCTATTCTATTCTTTCCTTATTCTATTCTATTCTATTCTATTCTATTCTATTC
>JANHFN010000685.1:0-18464 GCA_032468175.1 Toxicocalamus goodenoughensis
AGAGGGAGTCAAGCTATTCTCCAAAGCACCTGAAGGCAGGACAAGAAGCAATGGGTGGAAACTAATCAAGGACAGAACCAACCTAGAACTAAGAAGAAATTTCCTGACAGAACAATTAATCAGTGGAACAACTTGCGTCCAGAAATTGTGAGTTCTCCAACACTGGAAGTTTTAAAGAAGAGATTGGACAGCCATTTGTCTGAAATGGTGTAGGGTTTCCTGCCTAGGCAGGGGGTTGAAATAGAAGACCTCCAAGGTCCCTTCCAACTTTGTTATTCTATCATTCTGCCAAGAATTGCTGGGAAAGAAGGCTTAGACCTAGATAATTTCTGATTTACTGACTACATCCAGGATATCATAGATGGAGCATGTCCTTCATTAGACAAATGAAAACTTAGGCTTCTTAAAGAGGCTGCATTAATTTATCTCCTGCCTTCTCCCCACCCAAAAAAACATAGATTCCATAAAACAGCATGTTCTCCAGAGAATGTTTAAAACAAGCAGTATTAAATTAGGTTGAGTACAAAAAAATGGGGAACTTTATTTTGAAATGGGGTGTGAATGTTCCATTTTGGTTTGATAACGATCAGTGTAATAGCTAGTTTTTAGGAAGCGAAAAGCAAAACAACTGAAACTGGGCTGTTACCAATACAGGAGACAAGTGAAAACCATCTCTCCCAAACAAGAGCAGCTTCAAACTTGTTATGCCATGTAAAGTGAGAGGAAAAGGTGCTAGCATTTGAACCATATTTTAAAATAAATATACTTGGATCTGATAAATAGCAGTCCCTGAAATTCTTTTATAGCAGCTTAATCCGCCCTATTTTTTAAATAAACCTACTTAGCAAGAATTGTGTCCTTGAATGCCTTGTTGTGCCTTCTTTTGTCTAGCTTTTTAAGAGTTGCCAGACAAGATTGTTAAAAATGGTGATAAAAAGTTTGTTACATTTTCAAGATGTGAATATAATTCTAATTTGTTCACCAAACATTTAGAACTTGTCATTAAGTGAAGAATTCTCTACTGATCAAGCTTGGAAAGGGAAGAAAAATAGCCCTCACTGTTCAGTGTTGGAAACATAGAAGCATCCCAGGTAGACAATCTTGGATTACAGATATGTGCTCACTTTCTGTTTATGGATAGCCCTTTTATAACACAAGAACTGACAATATTATTTTGTGCATTTAAAGGTCTGAGAATAAGGCTTGAACTGTATGTAATATAATAATGTTTTGCTTTGTTCTTTCTGTATTTGTTTGTTCTCTCTTCTTCAAAACCCACATCCAATGAGAACTGGCTAGGACAGAGGGATAAAGAAGGGGAAAGACAGAAGAGCATGGAGGCTCTTGCTGTAAACATCTAGGCCTGATTAATTTACTTGACATCTGCTGGAAATCTAAATCTGCCAACAGACAGAGGTCCAACAAACTCTTATTCTCTCTTGCAAATAGAGTGGAATAGAATAGAATAGAATAGAACAGAACAGGAGTTGGAAGGGACCTTGTAGGTCTTCTAATCCAACCCCCTGCAGCTTCATTTGTCACAGATGGAAGGAAAAACAAGAATATCTGCTATCCTGAACCTACTTCTCAAGAAAAAGAGGAACTGATTGAAGAAATATGAGTTCAACCCACATGCTGGACTTAAATCTTGAGAACCTGCATTAGGTACCTACCAGATGAAACGTGTTAGTTATTTAACAACCAGCACAACAATAAAAATAACACAGTCATGCTATCTTATGGGCTATTCTAACATTATATTGTCAGCTTATTCTTTTCTGGTCATCTTTTTTGTTACATACATACATACATACATACATACATACATACATACATACATACATACATACATACATACATACATTATTTTGTTTATCTTTTATAAGATTAGTCTAGTTCCCACAAAAGAGAAGAAACAGTAATTCCACATACATACAGTATACTGCAATGCAAAGAGAATCTACTGCAATAATAATAATAGTAATCATCATCATCATCATCATCTTTTATTTAACAGAATTACAGAGTTGGAAGGGACCTTGGAGATCATTTATTCCAGGGGTGTCACACTCTCATCGTCAAATTGTTGTCATGTGACATATCACGATTTCCCCTCCTTTGCTAACCTGGGGGTGGGCGTGGCCAAGATGTGACACATCTGGCCTGCGGCCTGTGAATTTGATACCCCTAATCTAGTCCAACCTCCTGCTCAAGCAGGAAGTCCTATACCACTTCAGACAAATGATTGTTCAGTCTACGATTTCATTCACACATTGGGGTTAAGGGGAGAATGTCAGGTGATGTGCTTTCTGGAAGATAGGTGATGGCAACCAGGACTATCAGATTGCTAATCAAAGCAAGGAAGCAGGAGCTGATGTTAGACTCAGGGAGTTCAAGTTTAGACACACCACAACACTGCCTTTCGTTGTTTTAGTTATATTTCTTTTATCCCAATGTTTTATACATAGTGATTTGATCTAATTGAAAGGAATTAAAATCTTCCCTCATGCCAGGGTGCCCTTGGCTATAGTGTGTGTTTCAGGACGGGAACAAGGTTTGTTAAATTCTGTAACTCTGATCTTTGGATGGGAAGATCCAATTCAACTTCCTTGCTATAGTACTTTTCCTAAAGCTGGCCAGAAGGGAGAATTTCTAGTCAAAAATACTAAGAACTTCTCAGCAAAACAGGCCAGTGATGTCAAGAGATTTAATTCAACTGGTAGCAACCCTCAGTATATCACTTTTATTGAAGAAGTCTTGAAATAAAGAATCTTTCATCAAGTGTTAAACTATCCTTCCAGATTGCAACAAATGCTTACAGGGAAATAATTTTAATTAATGGTTTAAATTCAATTACAATGCAATTTTATTGTCCTAATTCTGCGAGTTTTAGTGTAGCTTTAAAAGTGTATGTATTCATGTACACACAAGAAGTGTGAATATATATGCATACACATGTATATGTGTATCACAAACACATTTTGTGTGTGTGTGTGTGTGTGTGTGTGTGTGTGTGTGTGTGTGTGTGTGTGTGTGGTGTGTTTGTATTGGGGGAAAATAAGATTGCAAAATGAAATTGACAACCGAGGCTGACATTGAGCATTGCACAAAATTTTTGTGGGTATGTATTACCCTGCCTCCCCCAGTCCTGCTGTGTGGTCTCATGGGAAATGTGGGGAGGGAGATTTCTTGAGAAGGATGAACAAAAAATGTCAGGAGAACACAATTCCAGCAGGATCACTAAGCTATGAAGTTCATTCTACCTGCCCAGCTAATGCAAGCAGGACCTGTAGCAGGCACGATGGTGTAAGAAGATGTTGGAGGCACAAGATCACTCTAGTGACAAAGTCAAGGGGATATTTTCGTACTGGGCAGGAGAAGGTAATGGCCAACTGTGTTTGGCCAACTTTTCTTTTACTGAGAAAAACACGTGAATAAAAATCTAGTGACTGACAATATAGCACTGATTCAGTGGTGGGATTCTATTTTTTTACTATAGGTTCTATGGGCATGGCTTGGTGAGTGTGGCAGGGGAAGGATACTGTAAAATCTCCCTAAGTGGTGGTCTTTGCTGGTTCTTCAAACTACATGATTTACTTGGATTTTCAAAATACTTGAAAATCCTTCATCAAAGATTCCTCATGTAATGTACATAACTCAACCACATCAACTTGGTAATCTCTATATATGTTGGAATTTGAGCTCCCAAACTCATGGACTTCACCATAGTGATGTCTAGGAACTCAGGAACTGAAGTCTAGAATATCTGGAAAGCACCGGATTAGGGAAGGTTATCTTGTAAATGGATGAGTAAAAAGCAAGCAGTATAAAGAGCAGAAGCTGTATATCAATGCTTCGCAACCTAATCATTTGGAATAGGAGTGGCTGAATTTGAAGATGCCAACCTGATTGGAAGAAAAAGAAGCCAAATTGCAAGATTAATAAATTAGATCAACTGGAATTGTATAATGTTTGTAAAGATTCATATTTATTAAAATTTCTTATCAGGCTTTTATTATTATTTTAAAACTTGCTGATTTCAGTACTGTTTTCACACTGAATGCTAGTAGTTAATGTACATAAATGAATATGTTTTCATAAACAACTCTTTGACCCCAATAAAACAGAATGCTTAGACAAATGCTCTATTTAAAGCAAGATATTTGTGGCAAGATATTTTCCTCTTCTCTTTAAGTCCTGGACAGTCCTACATACTTATACAATGCACCTACTTATTCCTATACAGGCACATAATTTGATTCCTCTTCAGTACTAGAAAATTTTATGTAAATTTACTTTATGTAAAAATCTTGTTAGAGTATGCAGTGCACAGAGACACAGTATCTTGTATTGACTTCACAATACCAGCTTGGTATCAAAATGTTCAAATTAATTTTTTGAGTGAACTTGTTCTACGATTTTATTTGAAAGTGACACAGGTTGGTCTAAATAAAAGAATAAGAGATGGAATGGGTGAGAAAAAAATCACAATTGAATAAAGTGACTTATGAATCGACAATTGGGCTTCTCAATATTTGTTTGATAATTATTCATTATGTAAATTTCATTGCAGCAGTTTAACAATACTAAAACTTACTAAAAAATTATTTACATGTAAAATGTTTTCATTGAGGGGATGTTTCATGCATCATTCTAGAAAAGGTAAATCTTTGAGTTAAGGTTACAATAGTTTTCTATATAACTCCACTGTAGCTTTTTGGCTCCCTCTACTGGCCCAAAGTACAACATATAGAGTACAATTTGAAAATAATGAGCCATGGCAGATGATTCTATTAGAAGATCATAATTAAACAAATGCAGATAGTCCTTGACTTAGAACAGTTCATTTAGTGACCTTCAAAGTTACAACAGCACTGAAAATAGTGACTTATAACCGTTTTCACACTTATGACCATCCCCATAGCCATGTGATGAAAATTTGGATGCTTGGCAACTGACTCATATTTATGATGGCACATGATCATCTTTTGCAACCTTTTTATAAGCAAAGTTAATGTTAAGCGAAGCCAGATTCACTTAATAACTATGTTACTAAATTAATAAGTGCAATATTCATTTAACAGCTGTGGCCAGATAGGTCACAAAATGGGGCAAAATGCACTTAACAAATATTTCACTTAGCAACAGACATTTTTGGTTCAATTGTGATCAAACTTTGAGTAGTACGTGTACTATACTTTCATAAGTTTTCAGAATGTATGCATTGAATATCATTTTGATATCATGTTGCATCCAGTGCTTTTACGAATGGAACTAAACGCTAAACTAAACTCTCTGAATGAGACCAATATATCTGCAAGTCTCGTCCACATGAAATTTACTGTAGTACAGTAAAACTACCTACTAATCTTCTTTACAGAATTGCTGTGATCATAAAACAGGATGATCCTAGGGATATCTCCATGGGGGAAGACTATGATTTCAATAAATAATTAGTGAGATTTATTATATTCCTGTTCAATTCAATGTGTTCTGAATAATACCCATTTTACAAAAAATTCATTTTTCAAAGTTTTGTGAGTAGAACTCACATTTGACCTCAGTTTTCCCTGACTGAACCTGCGTTGAAATGTCTCCATTAAGTTGTCATTTTGAAAAGTGTGATAGATATTTATGCCATGATCACTCCAGTGATGTGAACAATTTCTCTTCCAATTAATGTATACAGTTAATCACACATGTGTAATTTGTGCCCCCTTTTTTGAGATGGCTGTTGGGCATAATTACCCTTTAGAGTTGTCATTCAGAATGCAAGAGATGTCATAGGATTAATTGGACATTCCGTAGCTTATTAAGTTAGAAGAGCATATTCTCCATATAGGCTACGTACAATTCTATAACTGATATTCAGAATCAGAACCAGATTATATATTTGGGGATTTCCCCCAATGTTTGGGAAGCTGGAGAATAAATCTTTTAATCATTCCTGCAGTATCTCCTTATCTTGGAGGATCTATCTCCTTATCTTGGGGAAGGAACCAATTAAAGCAGAAAATACATTCATAATTATTTCAATCATGAAATTTAAAATGAATCATTTGGGATATCCTGCACATGCCTAGACCTGTTTAGATTCAGGAATATATCTTCAGATGGGAGCCTACAACTGTAGAGTTATACAGCAAAAATAGCTTAACTAATGGAAAGGATTTAACATTTAATATATTAAAATTATATTCAGATTTTTTTTCCTTGAGAAATGTTACCCAAGTATTACCAAAATTTAAAGCTGCATTTTTTTTATGAAACAGGGAAATAGTAAAGCAGAATGGTCATACTATACATTGTCAATAATAATCAGCAGTTCAGTAGAATGGCAAAAATATGAAGAAGACAATGGTCAATCATCCTATTAAATTAGAAATGGGCAATCCATGAGCAACATGGTTTTAAAGTGTCTCTGCAAATGATCTAAGCCACTTGTAGAATAGAATAGAATAGAATAGAATAGAATAGAATAGAATAGAATAGAATAGAATAGAATAGAATTGTGTCCAGCCAAGTGTGGTTGGACACAAAAGGAATTTGTCTTGGTCCAAATACTCTCTGTATACATAAAAGATGTAGTCGAGAATCATAAGGTACAATGCTTAATGATAGTCATAGGGTACAATAAGCAATCAAATCATACTAGGAAGCATTATTATAAATCATAAGGATACAAGTGACAAAGTTACAGTCATACAGTCACAAGTGGGAGGGGATGGCTGATAAGGAGTGATGAGAAGATTAACAGTAATAGTAGTACAGACTTTGTAAATAGTTGGACAGTGTTGAGGGAATTATTTGTTAAGCAGAGTGATGGCTTTCGAGATGAATCTTTCTCTAGAGAAAAAAGGTTTCTTTTCCATCTTCTTCTTGTGCCATATCTGTCACCAGACATTGGTGATCGTATTGGTGATCCTATTTTTATCAACAGCCACATGAAAAAGTGCTGTTGAGCTTTGTCCAAACCAGTCTCTTAGATTTTGAATCCAGGATGTTCTTCTTCTGCCTGGACCTCATTTGCCTTCAATCTTTCCTTGGATATGCCGTATTTTTCTGGATGTTGCATCACATGTCCAAAATATTCTAACTTTCACTTTTTTATGGTTTTGATACCGATTTTAAAAATATATTCTTCTCATATCAGCAGCCCTTATTCCAAACCAGTTGTATCTATAAAAACACTATCTCCTGATTTCTAAAATTATTTTAGAAATAGTGTACAGGTAGTCCTCGACTTATGACCACAATTGAGCCCAACATTTCTGTTGCTAAGCAAGACGGTTGTTAAGTCAGTTTTGTTTCATTTTACGACCTTTCTTGTCATAGCTGTTAAGTGTATCACTGCAGTTGTTAAATTAGTAACACGGTTGTTAAGTGAATCTGGCTTCCCCAATGACTTTGTCAGACATTTACAAAAGCTGATCACATGACCCTGGGATACTGCAAGCGTCAAGTGTTGCCAAGCATTTGAATTTTGATCAGGTGATCATATAGGGATGCTGTAATGGTCATAAGTGTGAAAAATGGTCATAAGTCACTTTTCTAGTGCTGTTGTAACTTCAGTTGGTCACCAAATGAACTGTTGCAAGGGGACAACTATCTGTACTTCCACTGTATATATTTAAGGTCTACAGTAATATGACATAGTGACAACCACCAAACTCACAATTTTAAATCCCGTGGACCACTATGATGAATTTTGACTGACGGTGGGTTGTTGACGATGATGGGAAAGTTGGTCCCATATTCCAGAGTTGCAGTAGTCACAGGACTGGCTCTTTGGTCATCCCGGAGCAGCTGCTCCTCCACCCGGGTGCACCAACCTGCCATGGACTGAAGGAGCTGCTCTGGGATGACCAAAGGGGCCAGTCCTGTGACTACTGCAGCTCTGGAATATGGGATCGACTTTCCCACCAACGTCAGCAAGCCACCCCAGGGCAGATTTTCCTCCCCCGCCATTGGTCTTACCTTCCAGCTCCAGCTCACGTGGGTCTACTCAAGGTAAGGTAAGGTTTACACTTGGCTGAAAGGTGGGAATCAGCAGGTGGGCAGGCCATGTGGATGGTACAGCCTTGTGTTCCTGCACAGCCTGGATTAATTGCTTTGGGAGGGGCATTTCTCTGCAAACCACCAAAATTTTCTCGTGGACCACCAGTGGTCCCCAGCCCACTGGTTGATGACCATTGGTATAGTTCTTGAGCTCTTGGTTTCTATCACAGGGTTTGCACCTTCTGGGCACTGCAGTCTTGGTACCATGGAAACCAGGTTTTAGTCCCAGTCTTCGATAAGGCCCTGGTATTACTTCTTCAGTTTGAAGTAGGGGTACAGACCTAGCACTGGGTATTGTTGTGTTAATTGGTTGCCTTGGGGGTATTTCTGATGTCATTCCACTGGAACTCTCAACAGCTAAAGAGAGATTGTATATCATCTTGCTTTGGTATGTGTTAGGAATGATAGTCACCTAAAAGTTGGGTTGGCAATATATAAACCAGGATAGTTATTTAATACTGGTGTATCTTTAAGAGAATGCTTTAATTGTGATTGGCTGAGATTCCTCCGATAACTATAAGATGGAGCCAGAAACCTGGTTTGTTCTCACCTTGCATTTCCTTGTTGCTTTTTGCCTAATCGTCATTCTGCTTGGATTGCTGTGAGTCTTATAACTGTTAGCAAACTCCATTTACTGAACTTTGTTTATGACACTGGACTTCATTTTTGGATTATCCCTGGACTGATTGTATTGAATACTACCTGTTTTAACCATGTATGATTTGGACTGTTTGTTGGACCTCAACAGTATGTTATCCTTTCTTGTATTTCTGTTTAATTTGTCTGCTACAGTTAAACAACAAAGCTTAAAATCTCTTTACGCACTGTTGATTCTGTATCAAAAAAAAAGAACCAATTGTTTAGACATCTAGTCACTGCTGGAACACTTGGCAAAATAATGGTATAGGGCTATCTCTAGTTGCAATAAATTTTGGAAAGTCAAAATAATTAAAAACAAATGATATAATATAAACTAATACATAAAGAGATGTATGGATCCAGTTAATTACAAACTACGTTAAAAAAATATTAGGGGAAATGATTTTCAATTTTTTCACTTCAATTTTGCTTATAACAGTTTGAACGCAGAGCGAATTCTAAGAATTCTTCAAGTGCAAATTACTGAATTAAAATGCTGGGATTTTTAAATGGTAAAAATACATTATTTTAATTTTACTTTGAACTTTTATTTCATGTCCAGTTATATTTCAAGCTTTATTTGTCACCTTTGCTTTATCATCATCATCATCATTGTTTTAGCCATTGTCTGTCCACTGCAGCATGAAGGCTTCTTCCGCATGTTTCCAACCAATAAGGTCCTGAGCTTTCTTTTGCCAATTGAGCCCTGCAATACTTGCTGAGGTCGTCGATCCTTCTTTGCATCTTACCATGTGCTAAATTAGCTCTTGGAGCCACTTCAGAAGTGGTATTCAGCAGGTTCTAACCAGTTCTGGAGAACCAGTAGCAGAAATTTTGAGTAGTTCAGAGAACTGGCAAACACCACCTCTGACTGGAGATTTTACAGTATTCTTTCCCTGCCACACCCACCAAGCTACGCCCACAGAACCAGTAATAAAAAAAATTGAATCCCACCACTGAGCCACTTGATATAGAACCTTGCTTTACATCAAATTTCATATAAAAGTTCTGAGTAGTACAGCGAATATAATGTGCAAAAAGATCTAGTTCAGAGGTGGTATTCAGCAGGTTCTGACAGTTCTGGAGAACCGGTAGTGGAAATGTTGAGTAGTTCGGAGAACTGGCAAATATCACCTCTGACTGGAGATTTTACATTATCCTTCCCCTGCCATTCCCACCAAGCCATGCCCACAGAACTGGTAGTAGAAGTTTTTGAATTTCACCACTGATCCAGTTAGTAATATAGAACTCCTGCTGGCTCCTTCACCCATTATGCAGAACTACTTTTCTCCTGCTCTGTAAGGTCATGTATGGTGTGCATGCAATAGAGTAGAACTATCTTGTATTGTGCCTTACTCAGTGACCCTGACTGATCACAGAAAATTAAGCAGACTTAGACCTGATCCATACTTGGAGGGGAGACCATTAAGAAGTATTAGACCTGTGAACCAGATTAGAAAGCTTTTAAAGACCCGCCAAAGTGCAGTGACAAGAAATTCCATGGTTTTGTCAAAAACTGTATAGATGAGTTTTTGAAATTGTCAATTTCAAAATTGTCAGTTTGAATTTCATTTCAAAACATTGTGTTTTATCTTGTACATCATTTTTTTTCCTGGGGAGAGTAGGCACACAACAAATACATAATTTATGTCTGCCAGTAGGGGTCAGCCAAGAGCTATTCAGTGAGCAAAGGAAAAGTAAAGGGCCTATTCTTCTTGAAAGAATTCAGGCACATAAGATAAACCTAGGATTTCTTCTTCAAATGTCTTGTTAAAAAAAAATCACATGAAAATACTTTCTACAACCTATAACATGACCAAACTTTCAAAGAAATTATGAGGCTTAAATTTTCCAGAAAAATTGCCTTGTTAGTAACTTGCAACAAACCGTACAGCAAGCATGTCCATCCCAACCTATGTGCCACGGGCTGCCTGTTGCCGTAGACATCTAGTAATGCATCCCCACAAAATCATAAACATTTAACATTATATGATTTTATATTATAAATATATGACCCAAGACAATTTCTCTTCACTCAATGTGGCCCAGGCAAGTCAAAAGGTTGGATAACCATGCTCTACAGCAGGGGTGGGGAATGATGGCCCTTTTATGACTTGTGGACTTCCAACTTCCAGAATTCCTGATCCTGGCACATGAATTCTGCAAATTGAAGTCCAAAGACATAAAGGGGCCATCGTTCCCCACTTCTTAAAAGTTGCCAATAAGCAGTTTATACTAGTGTTTCTCAAACTTGAATGGATACTAACTCCTAGGATTCCTCAGCCAGCTGGGAGTTGATGACCACATATCTTAAAAGTTGCCAAGATTGAGAAAACTGTTTATACCACACAGTAGGCATATATGTGTCCTAGGCACTGCTTGTTCTTGTGATGGGATTTCTGTATTTCTTTTAAATTTTCTAATGCATTCACTTTTTCCTCTTATAATTGTTCCTTCTTTTGGGAGCCATACATAAGTGGTTGTTTTAAATCAGAAATCTATTGGTGCTAATTGGTTCTTGCCAGAAAAAAACAATATTGTTTTTGCTTAATCTTCTGAATTCTTATGATCAGTATGTTAGATTTCCATATACTATGTGGCTTTGGCTGTGTGGACACAGCCAGATGGTTTGTAAATCATGGTTTAATAGCCCAGAACATTGGGCAGAAGCAGCAATTGTGGTTTAGTCAATAAACTCTGGTTCATCAAACCATAGTGATATACAAGCCATGTTTCAGTTGCTTATGGTACATCCTGCAGTATCTCAGTTTGTGGCTGCATCAACCACATCCAGAAGTGCAGTACTTACTGTAATAGCTCCCAAAGTGTAATTCATGTTCTCTCAGAATATACCATGCCATGCCATGCAGATAAAATAACAGAGAGATTGAATGTATGGCTTTTTTTAAAAGAAAGAGAGGGAGGGAGAGGAGAAAAGCAGAAAAATCCCTCTTAAAATATCTTATTATTCCTTTGAAAACAGATGTTTTCATTTGCTGCTCACTAGATTTTATCCAAAGCAATTCCCTAGTAATTTCTTCAAATCACAGTAATTACCTCATTACTTTGATATTAATAGAATTCATATGGCACCAGGCAGCTAATTGAAATTAGCTCACTGCTGTCTTTATTAAAGAGAGATTTACAGGCTCTGAAACTCAAGGCCTAGTCCAGATAATGAGACTGTCTGCAAACAGGCAGTCAGCAGTTCCCATTCACACAGCTCAGCCTTGAAAAGCTTATGTCTCACATTGGGAAGGTGACCTGTCTCCATTTCATGAAAAATGTAATTTTAACATTGCTTTTTTTACGGCAAAGAGAAAAGCCTGTATTTCTGTTTTTATGCCAGGCAAAGAAAAGTAAAAGTCTTGGTATAAGGGATTTATAATACATGATAGCTACATTTTGAAAAATAATGATGCCTTAAATAATAACACATGTGAAAATAACCTTGTTTTGAACAGTATTTTTTATTTTTATTTTTCAGTTTATAATGGTACGAAAGTATTGGAACAAGTAAAACCAAAAAAGTCACTTAATACTTCATCTTGTTTAAAATTTGACATGTAGCATTTGGTTATTCATACAAATATGTCCCCTTTTAATTCCAGTGGGATTCCAGCTACACTGTAGTTAGATTAATTATGATTTATTAGGCATAATTGCATAGCATAATTGGTAGGATCATAGATAATTCATTAATTTTAAACCATTATTTACAAAATATACTGGTTGTGTTCAGAGGTGGTATTCAGCAGATTCTGACCAGTTCTGGAGTAGCAGAAATTTTGAGTAGTTCGGAAAACTTGCAAATACCACCTCTGAACGGAGATTTTACAGTATTCTTTCCCTGCCATGCCCGCCAAGTCATGCCCACACAACCAGTAGTAGAAAAATTTGAATCCCACTACTGGTTGAGTTCTTAAAACAACATTTACCCATGGTTAGCTAAACCATGATTTTCTCAGCTAACAGTATAGCCAACATGATATATCAAATCTTAATCAGAGTCTGGAGTTATACAAGGCACACTACAGTTACATATATAGAAATGTAGTTGGCTAATTGGTGGCTGAATGTATTTTACATACTAAGCCCAAGTGGTTATCTTACGGTTTAGCATGTTATGTGAACTTAGCTAAATGGATTAATTTTGTAACTGTAGGTGTCAGGGGTGTCAAACTCCTGGCCTGTGGACTGGATGCATCACATGCTGGCCACACGCGGTTTAGCGAAGGGGAAAATAGTCCCAATACATCACGTGATGCCACCGTGACAATGCAAGTTTGACACCCCGTATTATATGAACACGAAATTTGAGATGTTTCTAGGATGGACTTGAGCTGCAGCCTCTTCTACAAGCTGTCCTTGTGCAACATCAAGCCATCTTAACTTAAACTGTTATGTATGGTCTTCTTGCTGGAGATTACAAGTGCTATCCAGTCTGATGTATTTGATGTTCAAACCAGCTATTCTTCTTTTGTGGTGTTGAAGGCTTTTATTTATGCAGTAGTTATAGAATTTTGTTTTCTTCACCAAGTAAAATAAGCAAAACAAGAACCAGAAGTTTTTGAGTAAATTTGACTGACTGAATGTGTATTTTCAACATCCCTTGCCTATGCTTGGAATGGCTGAGATTTCTGTAATTCAACATCTAAAGAGCCACCAATTCCATACACTTGCTATAAAACCCAACACTTGGTAGAGCCCAAGAACGTGCTTCCATGCCCACACATTTCTAGTATTTGCACCTAGATTAGGATTATCATAACCAAGCTACAAAATTAAAGACAACCACTAAATGGCAGTGGTTTTGTATGGCATTGGGCTTTAACTCTTACCTTAATAGTCTTAATTAGAATGCAATGCTTCCAATTAGCCTAAAAGGTCTCATTATAGGATATTCATAATAGAACATTACTAGGATCCAATCCTGGAGAACCTGAGTCTAGGTGAGCACAAATAGCTATAGGTGAAAACAAATAACATAATTGTCTAATGGTGTCTGAATTACACAGTCACTTCTGCATTAGGCCCCTGTATATTACGATATTTCTCAATATCAATGGCAATGATAGAAAATGGCTCTCATTAGCCCTCACTGATACATTTGCTGATTTTTTTTAAAAAAAAAGATCTTTTCAAATTACAGCCAAAGATCTATTGTACTTCTTGAAAGCTCCCCTTTTGAAAAATTCATGATCAGTTTCAATAGTCCTGATGTCTGGTGTCCTCCTTCTCCACAATCCTTTGGGGGACTTGAGAAAGAGAGCTTTGGGGAAGATGTGTCTGGTAGTTATTGATTTAAATGGATGTGCTCCCCACCCCTCTGCTGCCCACTTCGACTGAGTACTCTTGGCCATTGTGGTCTGGAAAAAGACACTGTCATTTGGAGTTCACATAAATGGAAAGATTCTACTTTTTAACCCAAATGTATTAATTATCTATCCAGGGAACAAAGGTGGTGCATTTGCAGAATGTGGTTGTCCAGACATCCTCATCACCCCTGAGACTATCATCTCCCCCACCTCTTTTATTTCATAGTTTTGATTGAATCTTGCCTGTCCTATATCTCTGTGGCTGCTTCTAGCATCTTATGGAGCTATTGAGAGGATCATCCAGGGAACAGCTTTTCTCCCACCTGCTCCTCTAGTCAGATGGCAAATGACCCCAGAGACAAAGGGCCTGGTCACCCTATCACCTTTTTTCCTGTGTGCCTTGCCCCAACACATGTCTCTTTAACCTCTTTCTTGGGGCCAGCTGTTCAGAAGGCACCCTCCTTTGTCATGATTAATAGGGCCCTGGATCACATGATTATGCAGACATATCGCCCCATCTGGTCAATGGTCTCTTGTTTGTTTGAGACCCAGTGCCCTCTATGAAAATGATATTAAGTCTACCAGCATAATGCAAACTATGTCCTTCCCTTAATCTGTCCTGCTATAGAAGGCAACTGCTGGGGATAAGAGATTCAAAGACACTCAATTGGGCATTCACTCTGCAAAGGTTGCCAGTAAACATCACCCACCACTCCACAAAGACAGAGATTTATAATTGATGTTTGTTGTGCCTTGCATCTCCTTCGCTAGACTGGGTTGTTCACATGCACTTGCTGCTAATGTCATCTGTTTTCCTATAATTCTGCTGTATGCCATCCTGAGGGAGGGGACTTTCAGATAGCAGTCTGATAAGAGGCTGAAGCTCAGTGTCAAATCCAACTCCCCTTCTCCAAGAACCTGAGTGGGGTTTTAAAAAAAAACCAATCATAATTTCTCAGTCTAGTCTATCACACAGGTAGCTGGAAAAATTAATGTAAGGGGAGATGGGGATAGTTCTGAAAGGCAGGATATAAAATTATTTCATTGTAGTAACTCTTTTGCACAATCCTGATTCCATGCATGTGCCTTTCTTCTGTCATGACATGGGCCTTATTAGTAGCTCATATTGTCCATTTGTACAGCTTGCCAGAGATCTGAATGCCAGGACCCCTTATAGAGCTTCTACACACACACACCCCAACACTTTAGACTTGATTCAGTAGTTGTTTTATAAGAATTCTAAATTCCCTTGCTGAATTCTCTTGCCCAAAAGATTCAACACGTTTACTTTCATTTCATGAATGGAATTGCAAGGTGTCAGCCCTATCATTATAATGTGTTCTTCCCTAGCATCAGCTCTGTTCATCCAACATAACGGGAGACATGCTCAATTACACTTAAAAACATTTTTTTCTAGCCAATAAAATGTTTTATGTAATTTGAAAACATAACTGCAAAATTGTACCTGGCTCTTAATGGATTGGAAACATAAAGGTTTAATTGTGCTATGTATGAAATTCCCCACCCCACAAATTATACTTTCATCAGAAGGTCAGTGTCCTGCAAATACAAAATAATGTGCTTCTCCAACAGGAAGGAGATATACTTAAAAGGTCAGAAACTGTTGCAAAAAAATTAGGAAATCACATGGCTGCATTTGCTAACATATTAGGCATGTACCTCTTCAAGCACTGAAATTGTATTTCACAGGACTTCAACATATGTGAACATTATGAATAAAATCAAGGAAATTTAGAAGCAGTGGTGAAAAGCAGAGCTATGCTAAACTTGAACAAATGTTCATCTTTATATGACCATAGGAAAGATTCCTTTAAACGTAGCTACATCTCTATATCGCTTTCTTGGTACAGAAGTGCTTTTTCAGGATCAGCCAAGGTAAAGCTCCATTTATTAGCAATGGCAACTTTTAGAGATAGAGTGACTCTTGGGAATATGGGTTCCGATTGTTCAAATAACATACCTGGTTATGTTATCTAAATCATGGGAAGTTTCCTTCAAGTGAAATTGTTCCATCAAGTCCTTAATACCAATTTGGGGCATTGAGGGTACGAGGAGGAATTTACAGCAAACAAAAGACAACTTTTCTGTTGTACTTATGTCTAATTTCAAAGTTCCAGCCATCACAGCATCCTTTGCAGTCACATGATCACTATCCAAGCACTCAGAAACTTCTGCATTTCCTACCATTACAGCATCCCATGAATACATGATCATGATTTGCAACCTTCCACCAACATAGAGTCAGGCTTTATATCGTGTGGCTTGGTGATGGAGATTTGGATCCCAATTACTGTCATTAAGTGAGAACTACCTGTATTTTTAATAATACTGGATATTGTAAATAACTGAAAATCATCAACATCCTAGGCTCAAATAACATTCTAAGCTCCAATGTGAGGTGATTGTTTCGTGACTCAGTATTAGCCAGTGTAGTGTTTCAATATATTGTGGGAGCTCCAATAATTTGCTTAACTGAGTAAAATATAATTTGGTAAGCATATTGAACAAACATACTCCTTTTCTTCCCCTGCTATTCTGCCTCCATTTCTTGCGGTATGCTTTTCCTCTTTTGTTTCTCAACTATAATTTTCTCAGTGCAGAGATCCGTCTTCTTAATTCTTTCTGAACTGCCTAGTTATGTACTGCTATCTTGATTATTATTCATGCCACTACATTTTAATGATTTGGGTAATTATGTTATGCATGGAAGCTAAGCTAAAGTTATCCCCCACTGGTTGACAGAATCATCCAACTTTGAGTTGCCAAGACAAGTCAGATGGAAGGAGTGTCAATATTCCATTGTTAGGGTGCAGAAGTCAGCTTGTCACTGAGAGCTGCTTTGTTCAATTCCTGTGTGACAGCCTAGCAAGAAAGACGGGGGAAGTAGTGATAGGGTGGACGGCAAATAGTGGTGAAGAACAGAGGGATGAAGGAGACAATGGCTACCTTCTTCCTAACCTGGCTCTTGAAAAGATGTTTGGGTTTTACACATGATTTAACAATAGTTTATTCAAAAGCAACAACTGGCTGAGTTTTCATAGCACTCAGCTCCAAAACTATACAAAATGCATAATGGGTTAGTATGCTGGGTGAACCCAGCAATATGAGTCAGACTGCTGCCTTTCTGAAAGAGAGAGAGAGAGGGAAAAAAACCCATGATATGCTTTTACCCATGAAGTTATAAGGCAATGTTCTCTTCAGTCATCTTGTGAAATGTCTTATGTATATAGGTATGTATGTACAGATAGTTCTTGATTTACAACCATAACTCAGCCCAGTATTCCATTCATAAATTATTGGAGTCATAAGTCAAGGTACCCACGTAACCGGAAGTAAATATGTGAGGATTTTTTTATAGTCATTAAGTGAATGGTCCATAGTTAAGAGAATTCATTTATCGGAATGGCAACCATGTAAATTGGCAAAAAATATAGCAAATCCTGATCTCATGACCCCAGAACACTGCCAATATTCATAATGCTGACCTGCTCAACATGTGTCACGTGACCAGAGGCTGTGTGTGACCATTTACAGGTTGCTTGAAATCACCCATGTCTTGACTGTCATAGCTTTGAACAATCTTAAAACTTACCACCAATAGTGTGAAATTGTATTTGTGCTCTTATTCATGTTTGATTGAATTCATTCTTCATCTTACTCCAGAGTCACTTTTCTTTCCTGGAACTCCTTAATATCTTCCTTGGGCTGGCTGGAGAGGCCATTCTGTAGTAATTCTGTGAAGCATCCCTGTCAATCACTTACTCCAGTAGTTCACCAAGCACTCCTCAGAACTACCTGTCTGCATTTTATGAAATTCAGGGCATCTATTAGATCCCTCCTCCCTTGGAGGGCTATGGCATTGGAAAACTCTAATGTGTCTTACTTGGAGAATATTTAGTGAACACAGATATAGCAGTTTACCTTATATATAAACATGGGTTTTTTTGTCTGAACAATTGCAAGCAATGTTTTCATTGCTGAAGACCTTTCTATTGTAGTGAGACAAAACTTCAGACTAAGTGCTAACCAGGGGTGGACTTCAAAAATTTTAGCAATGTGTTCTCTGCCTGGTTGCTGGGTGGCAATGGCCAGGTGGGCGTGGTCTATTTGGTCTCCTGCACCACGGTGGGTGGGCATTTTTGCCCTCCCCAGGCTCTGGAGGCTTTCCACAAAAATGGCCTCTCAGGGGTCCAGAGTCTCTCTGGAAGCCAGAAATGGGCCCATTTCCAGCCTTCCTTAACTTCTGGGAGGCCTGTTTTTCACCCTCCCTGAGCCACCACGCACGTCCTACACTTCCTTGCATTCAAAATGGGCTGCATGGAGACAAGGGGTGGGATTCTACTATCCGCTAGAACCGGTTGTTAACATTCTAAGCAGTTCAGAGAACCAGTTGTTAGAAGAAATTACTGGCCTAATCCTGTAAGGAAG